>JASVEL010009734.1:0-30876 GCA_032618575.1 Nicotiana noctiflora
TAACGTGTTGCTATGACTTCAAAAGATCAAAAGGTTGAAGGACAGAGCGATGCCGAGGTCGAACTGACTTGTCAGATGGCGAGGACGAGCTCCCATTTTGGATATGAAGTGGCAACCGGTCTTAGACATTTAGATTCCATGGGGAATACTCTATCGATATTCCATTTTGCTGTACTATCTAGAGTTTTGTGGCCCATGTGCTCACGTAAATAGAAAAAGATGTAGATAAGAAAGGGCAGTGGACCTTTTGTCAAATATTTCATCAAACAAGATTCTCACTTTATTGAATAAAAACAAAGCTTTACTTTATGCCTCCTTTCCTTTATTCCCCTCTCCCGATCCAAGAAGGATTGGAATATTCAATTGTTTATCATCATCCATCATTATCAAAAGTCATATAGAGAATTCATTTATCCCTGTCTCTTTTACTGTTTGAAATTTATTTATTGCTATCTTTTATATTTTCAAGTCGTTATTGTTCATTTATTGTTCCTAGTTGTCTTCTTTAACACTATCCATTAAGTAGTTACTACAAGATATTGTATATGTCATTGGATATTAATATTGACTATAATTACCTTACTTATCAACAAATTCAATTGTATAAACCAAGATCTATTTTTGGGTCATACGTAGCAAAGACTTAAATACACACATTCTAATCAACATTTATCATGCAAAATGGAGGTGCCAAAATTAAATCTTGCATCGAGTTCAAGAGGCTATATGGATGGGTTTTTTTCCCACCGGCTATGGATGTGTTTGGTTAGTAGAAAATAGCACCAACTTGAGAGGGAGTCGGTATTTGATATTTTGTTAATATGTTAGAAATTATTGTTGGCTAAAACTTAAAAATGAGTTTTTGAAGATTATGTTTGAATACACTTTACTCGAAAGAAATTGAAGTTTGTAAGTAGAAAACTTGAAAAACTAATCTAAACCACTTTTTAAAACTTAAAAAATTCAACTTCAAAAACTTCCCAAAAACTGATTATTTTTATAGCCAAATAATATTTTCAATCTTTTTGAAAAGTACAAAAAAAAAAAAAAAATTATGACCAACGGGAGGAATTCCCCATTTTCCCCTAAATAAAACAACTTACTTGTAGCTATTTAACAAAAAAGTATATATTTCTGAATGACACATCTGAATAACAAAGATTTAATTCCATCGTTAAATTTGTGTTTAATTCATACTTTCAAGTTTAATGTATCTTACTCTTTCCTTTGCATAAACCGGAGAAACACAGCGGGGTAAGGAAATTCAAGAAAACCCCCCCAAACCCCCAGCAGCTCTGCTTCCCTTCTCTCACTATTGATGTATTGCTTTCGCACGATTTTATAGCCAAAGAAAATTTGAAAAAAGAAAAAAGAACCATTCAATCCTCAATATGGTAAGCTATGTGGTTTCTCTTTCTTCTGGTAGTTTTCCATTGATATTCTTCACCCATTTTTGCCGTCTTTAAAATGGGGAAAAGACATAGGAAATTTCTACACACACATACACTTAAAGTTTTGGTTTGCTATTTTACAGGATTTGTTTAGGCAAGCTATTCTGCGCCCAGGGCCACCTGAAGAGTTTGCACTTCGAACTGTTCAAGAAGCAATAAAACCTCAGGTTTGTTTAGTGCGTGTATACCCTAAATTAGTTGTCCTATTTTCTTTTATGCATAGTAATTGTTCCCAAATTGTGTACATTTTTTTGAAGGGAAAGTGCTCTCTATGCTACTCACTTCTTTTCACTATTTGAGTTGTGTAAAAGGTACTTTGGTCCCACTAATACTATAAAAAATTGTTCAAATGTGGTGAATGTTAGTAGCTTTATCTCCATCTTTTACTCTCATCATTTAAAGATTACAGTTTCAACGCTTAGTTAATTCCCCAAGCTAAATAGGACACTCGGATTGGGATGGAGGGAACATATAAATGTCCATAGATCTGTGTGTTTGTTTGCAGGTATGGGTAGATGCAAACAGGTGTATATGCATCTTGTAGTGTGTTATGGAGGTGTATCCATGTGTGTTCTATATTTGACTGCTGGGGTACATCAGATGGGAAACAGAAGCAGAGACAATTTAGTATTTAATCTAGGAAAGTAAAACGGAAAAAGACAGATTAAAGAAATGTACATGGCAACGTGCACATCAAGGTAGATTCATATACAGGATCCCATATAGTAAGTGTATGCATGTCCATTGCGTTATTTACGTTTCTGTAGACCTAAAACTTGAATGTCTCCTGTCAACCAGATGTTGATATTGGTTAAAATTCATCTAACCCATTCACTTTACCTGGTAATAATCTGCTTTTTTCCTGTGATTTGGGGGTGCATTGAGGCCTTGAGGGAATGTTCAAGTTTCAACGTAAGAACTCGCTCCCTGCTTTAAAATGGACCTTTTTCCCGTGTTACAATTAACAAAGACTTGATAGTGTTTCCCAAATATAGTTTGGCTGTGCCATTTGATTGTGGTGGTGACATGTCTGTAGATTTTGCTCTCTTCTTGGTTTGAGGTGTAGTATTTTTTATAAAGAAGTCCATTTTTGCATAACATAATTGTAGCTTATTTGATAATTTATACATCCAGGTCTTGTTAAATAATGATGAATGAGATATGCTTACTGATGTGAGCTTTCTGCCATGGAGTTGTTATCCTTCATAGTATTGACTTTTTTCTGGTCATCTGCAGAAGCAGATAAAGCTAGTCCAAGACGAGAATCAGCTACTGGAGAATATTCTCAGGTCGCTACTTCAAGAACTGGTGGTATGTGTTTTTTTTCTTAGTAGGAATGGCATCATCATTTATTACCTGGATTTTAGCGTGTGCTATAACAATGTTACATTTTGTGGTAGAAAAGGTTGACTGATGAGAATTGGACCTAGTAAATCTAGTAGGAATTGCGTACCCCCTTTTTTTGTGGATAAGCATGAAAACATTAAGCCCCCCTCCCTGCCCCCTTATCGATTTCGTTCATGTCCTTGCAAGAATTTGTTATCTGGGCTAGATCAAGTTCACTGGCTTCACCTCTAGTACCAGTTGTGACTGATTTGAGTTCCAACTTGAAATGCAGAGAGTACATCATGATTTTACCAGAATACTTCTTAGCAGTAGCTGACATTCTATAATTGTACCACCTTGCATTACATTAAAGGGTGAAACTGGTTCTTTCTTGTTCCTGAGCTCTGTATCATTGGAGAATATTATGCTGTACCTTTTCATTAAAACAATAATTTTTTTCTTGTTTTTGTTTGAACTTCACCTTTGGTCATGCTATAGAGTAGTTTCGTGGGTAACATCTCTGTCTTATGAGTAGCGAACAATTGTATCCTGTCACAGGCTGCTGCAGTTCAGGCGGGGCAGAAGATCATGGAGTATGGAATGTCGATTGCTGATGGTGAATCAAGTCAGGGTCAGATTCCCCGCCTTCTTGGTGAGTGTCTGGTAGCATTGGCAATTATACTGCCAAGAAGAATATTAGAAGTATTTCAGTTTAGGGAATCATAAGTTTGCAGTTGTTTAAAGTTCCCGGTGGTTGGGGAGACATGGAAACTCTTGCTTTTCGAGTGCTAGAAGAGCCCAGATGTAGAAACATACAACATCATTATGCTTATGGTAGTATGATTTTACTGAAAAGCATTATCACTTCTTGCCCTCCATCTCCACAAGTCTTGACCAGTGACCAGTGAGTGTGGTATTCTGTTTTTGGAACATCAATGCTTCATAGTTTCCCTGAGTTCGCTCCTAGAGATATAGCCATCACTCGTCCCTTGCGTCTTTGACTCGTTGAAATTCATCTGCCTCCAATCTTGTTAGTTCCTAGTGGAAGACTCATTTTCTTGAGCATATAAACTTGAGATGCATTACCATATAAAAAAAAACTTGATATACATTTGTTTATTTTATGCTTATGGTAGTATGATTTTAAGGAAAAGCATCATCACTTCTTGCCCTCCATCTCCACAAGTCTTGACCAATGACCAGTGAGTGTGATATTCTGTTTTTGGAACATCAACACTTCATAGTTTCCCTGAGTTCGCTCCTATAAATATAGCCATCACTTGCCGCTTGCGTCTTTGACTCGTTGAAATTCAGCTCCCTCCAATCTTGTTAGTTCCTTGTGGAAGACTCATTTTCTTGAGCATATCAACTTGAGATACATTTGTTTTTCAGTTCTTAAGGTTGTCTATGTTTTTTCCTTTGGGTTATTATCAGGAAATTGTGATCATTGAGATTCTGTGGTTGTAAATAGTACTACTTGTACTAAAAAAAATAATTCATTTTATTGATGTACATTTATTGTTTAACCCCATAGAAAACTTCAGCTTAGATCACAACTGGTGTAGCAGTAGAGGTAGAGAGATCCTTGAGATATGCGTTAATTGCTAATGAGCGGGTACATAATGGTAGGTGTAATTGGATTCTAGGAAGCCTATGAATGCTCTGGATGATTCTCATAGGAGTTGGTGAGATGCATTTATGTTATCTCAATCTTCTATATGAAGCTATCATGGAAGGTCACTTGTTCTTTCCTAGTAACCTTTCTGTTTGATTTGTTGATAGATATTGTTCTATATCTTTGTGAGAAAGAGCATGTGGAGGGTGGCATGATATTTCAACTTTTAGAAGATTTGACAGAAATGTCAACAATGAGAAACTGTGAGGATATCTTTGGGTACATAGAGAGCAAACAAGACATATTGGGGAAGGTATGCATACTTGGTGCTGGTTTCAGTTCTATGAACATTTACGACTCTATTGGTGGTATATGTTTATTTGGTGAGGCAAATTCTTGACATTTACAATGTTTATGTTCATTTTTGTGACATATAGCCAGAACTCTTTGCACGAGGGAAGCTTGTTATGTTAAGGACGTGTAATCAGTTGCTTCGTCGTCTATCAAAGGTACACAGTGCTTTTCCCTTCAGCTTCGTCTTATAATAGATATCAGAAATATCTTTGTCTCTGTTTGCACATTAGTTCATCTGGTGCACGTCGTGAAAATGAATCAATTTGCAGCAATTGTAAGTCATTTTTCTGGCAAATATAAGTCATTACTTTATTGTCAATACTCAATGCCATGTAATAGAAAGGGCCTCTGCTATCCAATAATGGCATTGTCCATTTTCATTTTATCATAGTTTCATTTGTTGTATATTTCGAAATCTTTCCCTTTGTATTAGATCAAGGCACTATCTTGGAAGTACAAGCTCCAATTTTAAATATCTCTTCTTTTTCCATGTACAAGCTCCAATTATCAAATATTCATTCCTATTTCTTAATGATCAAGAACTTTAGTTCAATTTATTATATGGAGTAATGAAAGAAATATTTGCTATTACTAAAGTTTCTCCTAATTTGAATTCCTCTAACTTGTAGTTTCTTGGGTTGTTTTGATTACATTTGGGTGACACATATTAAATAAAATTCGGGGTAGGGGTGTGGGGGCAGACCTCCTTCTTTGTTTGTTATGAAATAGAAGAAGAGATATACTGAAGTTTTTTGGGATGAAAATTTATGTTATTTTGTATGTTTATTTGTTTTGCCCTGTCTTTCAGGGCGATGACATGATAGATGAAGATGTATCATACATATAGAATTAAATTGTACCAGTGCTATTGATATGAATCTAAGTGGTTTTGATCCAAGTCATGAGGATGAATTAAACCCAATCACCCAAACCCCTTGAGTACCGGCAACTTGGAGAACAACTGTGTGGCCATCTCATTGACAAGCTTAAGCTGTTAGGGAGAGCACATTTTTTGTTAATTATATTATGTCTTAACACAAATTGCTGGCAGAGAGAAAAAAAGGTGATGAAATATTTGGTTGCTGAAACAGAAATGGGTTTTATTAAATGAAGGCAGATTACTGAGACTGTGCTTATTGCAAATGAATGCTTGGATAGTAGGAGTAGGAGACGGGGAAGTTGGGGTAATGTGCAAGCTGAACATAGAGAAAGTGTATGATTATGTTAATTAGTCCTACTTGGCTAAATTTGTTGAAAGAAATCAGGTCTGGGAAAAAGTGGATTGGGTGTATGAAATGTTGCATATCTACAGTAAAGTTTTCAGTTATTATAAATGGGCATCGAAAGATTTTTTCCTACATGCAGAGGTTTGAGAAGGTGGCTCCATTATCTCCATTTTTATTCATTCTGGATATTTTTTTTGTTGTGTCTTTTTTTTTTTTGGGGGGGGGGGGGGGGCAGTGTTGTCAAAAGCGCGCTTAAGCTCTGAAGTGAAGTGCAAAACATGTTGAGAGCTTTGCCTCGCTTAAAGGGCCCTCAGTGTCATCATCAAGTATCTAAGACATTCTTTTTCTTGCCAATGAGCGTAACCTTGAAGAGTCTATACACTAAATAACTGATATTTCACTTACCGTAATTTTTTGTTTCAATTTCTTTATCCGAATATTTGTTATTCATGCGTATAATTATTAATCTTGGACTGCACATACCTATTTGTGTTTCTTCCTCCATTTGTGCCTTTATTCATTATAAAACCCACGCTTTATTTGTGCTTAGCGCTTAAACCCCAACATACCTTAGAGCTTTTTGCGCTTTTCGCATTTGTTTACCTGTCTTGGAAGTCATTTTTTGCATCGTCTTTTCTCTCCTTGATGTTTTAAAATATTTTCTTTAAGCCAATTTACCTATCACGAGTCGGTAATTAAATCTAAATTTCGTTGTATTTCATTCCATT
This sequence comes from Nicotiana noctiflora, assembly GCA_032618575.1. NCBI lineage: Eukaryota > Viridiplantae > Streptophyta > Magnoliopsida > Solanales > Solanaceae > Nicotiana > Nicotiana noctiflora. The sequence goes on from JASVEL010009734.1 coordinate 6,701, forward strand.
TTTGTATGACTGGTAAAATCTGATTAATGCTTGTTGGCATTGTTATCTTTTATCTTCACTCTAAGTAAACAAAATGTTCCAATTGTTTCCTGTCTAAACATCTTGTAATGCAGGCGAATGATGTTGTTTTCTGTGGGCGCATTATCATGTTTCTTGCTCACTTCTTTCCCTTATCCGAGCGTTCAGGTACTTAATTTTCTTTTTCTGTATATACTTAGAAGATCACCCCCTTTGTATATTGGTGCTAATTTGTTTGTTTGAATTCCCACAGCTGTTAATATAAAGGGAGTTTTCAATACATCGAATGAGACAAAATATGAGACACAAGCTCCTGAGGGTAGATATATTTTCCCATCACTTTCTTGCTGATTTGTGTTTGCATTTTATTTAGTGCTTAACAATGCATCAATCACTTTCTTGCTGATTTGTGTTTGCATTTAATTTAGTGCTTAACAGTGCATCAATTTGTTTGGTTTCAGGTATTTCTATAGATTTCAACTTCTATAAGACACTTTGGAATTTACAGGTCGGTATCAGGCTTTTGTACTTTTAAGGGAATGCTTGTGAATAACATAGTCTGTTTGATAAGCATTCTGAAAACCTTGTATTATGGTATTATTTCTGCATTTCCTGTTAACATGGTCAGTTCTTTCGTGCTTGTTATTCCTGAAGAAGTGTCATTAGTGTTCTTTTACTGGGGGTGGAATCCTACTATTACTTCTTTTACAATCTAAGTGGGAGCTGGAGATCCTGATACAACTTCTAAAGAATTTACCAGAAAAAACTCTAAATATGAAGCATTTCTGTGAAGCCCTTCCCATCTTGCCATTGATTATGCTACTGAATCATGAGTTTTAACTTCTGTCATCAATACAGCAGCTTCATTATTAATGAAGTCATCAGTTGTCTCTGTAACATTGAAATCCTAGTTGATGTTGATAGATGACGGTCAGATGAGACCGTTGTGAGAAACTGTTGGGACAGAGAATTGTAGGCAAACATAGAACACAAGGAAATATTGAGTGAAAAACTTAGTGATGACGAGGATGAGAGGTTGAAGAGAAAATACAAGGAGATTTTATATATAGAGAGGGGGGGGGTCAAAGAGACGATAAGTATCAGTGTCCATGAGTTTGATTAGTAAGGAGTTAGCTTGTGTTGGCAAATCATTTGCTTGTACAGTCTGCTCACATGGGAGATATACAGGATGCTGATTTGATATGATCATGTTCTAGCTCTTTGATTCTGTCAAACTTGATTACAACCCCCCCCCCCCCCCAAAAAAAAAAAACCCCCACAAAAGGGGGTAGGGGTAGGGAACAAAGAGCACTTACTTTGAAGTTATTTCCTTGTGATTTTCTAAGGTCTTATCTTTTGATGAATTCAGACAACCTTACTTCTGTATGAATCCCTGTGTTTGACGTATCTCTGACAGGCTCTGTGCATGTGCTTCCCCACCTTCTATCTTGTTTTGTAATTTTTAGCTTTGCTAACTCAGGAATACTTCTGCAATCCGCCATCCCTGATTAATTCTCCTGGCAAGTGGCATAAATTTACATCCGGTTTGATGGTACACCTCTTTCCCTGTTTTAGTTATTTGAGATGTTTCTGTGGCTTCTTTTTCATTAACCATATCTAATGTGTGATTATATGATTTTATGGGCCTGAAGATAGTGCTAAATACTTTTGAGGCTCAGCCTTTAAGCGATGAAGAGGGCAATGCTCATAACCTTGAGGATGACGCTGCAACCTTTAACATAAAATATCTTACAAGCAGTAAACTTATGGGTCTCGAGGTATGGGAGCATTTCTCAATTTAGGAAGCTCTTCTAAAGCACAGAATGGAGCAGCAAATTCAATGTCATATTATTTCTGATCATTCTGTTTGTCTCAGCTGAAAGATCCTAGTTTCAGGCGTCACGTTCTGGTTCAAAGTCTCATTCTGTTTGACTATTTGAAGGTAATGATATGCATTTTGTTAGCTCTGAGCTCGATGTGCCAGTGGATCTTTTAGTAATAATGCAACCTTAAATGCTAATGAATGAACTACAACTAAAGTTGGAAGGTTATTTTGTCTCTCCTTTGTGCATGTGGGATAAGCTTTTCTAGTTGAATTCACATATCCAAAACATCAAAATTCAGGATTATCTTTGATTTCAATCATAATGATGATAATCCACATGATTGTTTGTTAATCATTAAGCTGAAGATTCTCTAGTATAAAATGTCAGTATGACACTTAAATGTCTTAGGTGTGGTGTTCATCAGAGAGGAGAGCAAATGAAAACATGCCAAATGTGGTCAAAAGGTTTAGGAAAAACATGGTAGAAAACTGAGAGAAAGAGAGATAGAGAGATAGCAGTGGGTTAGTTGCTCTGTAACTAAACTAGAATGAGTTTGTCCCTGTTTCTTATTTGCTGTTGATCTCGTCTTGTATCATGATGATTTAGGACCCATTTGGCCATGACTTTGCTTGCAAATAATGACTATAATGAAGTCATTATTTGCAAGTTGAAGTTTGGCCATCAGTATTTGTGCATTAATTCAACTTCAACTTGAAATAGGGAACTTGAAGTGAAAAGATTCTTGAGGAATGTCAAATGATGGTTTCACTCACAAAACTTCCAACTGTTTTTCCAATTGAAATATATCCAACCACCACTTCAACTTGCAAATACTTTTTTTCCAACTATAATTTCAAATGCTCTCTTTTTCAGTTTTAACCAGATAATGTCTAAACTCCTACTTGTTCGTAATCATGCAGGCACCGGGAAAAAGTGAGAAGGAATTGCCCTCTGAAGCAATGGTTGGTGTTGCCTTTGTTTATCCCACCACCTCTTTCTCTATAATGTGTGTGTGTCTATATATATGTATGTATTATATGTATATGTAGCACACACACCCTCATGCATATAAAAATTATCCGCGAGGGTGATCAATTTTTGCTTAGGTGTGAAAGTAAAAATGTTGATCGGGAGGAATACTATTTATATGTTCCTTCCAGAAGAAAACCAGGGAACAAATGAGGCCTCTGCTGTATAATTTATGTTCTGAATAGAAGTTCTCTGAAAGAAACATTGCAACTGTTAACAGAAGTGATTTTCTTCTACAATCTTTAGATTGCTCTTTTCTAGAATGTTTCAACGTAATTTAAGATGTTTTAACCCATGTTCTTAAGATATAATACAGTGGATAACAAAGAGTATTTTTTACGGTAATTTCTGATGTTGCGGATCTGGACTATACTTTGACGAATTACTTCATTCTCATAAGCAGGTGTTACTTTTTGCTTGGAGGAAAACGTGCTTCAATTTCTTTTCTTTTTTGTTTCTACCTTTTCTCTAATTACTTTTAAGGGAACAATGAGCAATAGTAAACCCACCATTAGGTGGATTACTATTCTGTGGAACTACTTTCATAAAGGAGGAAGCAAATACATCCCCCCAAGAAGAGCTGACCCACGAACAGCAGCTATCAAAAGGAAAAGGAATAAATGAAGAATCTAATATACGTAATTACCTACTATTAAGAGAAGAGGACCTACGAGTCCATGACCTCAATGATTTGACTTTTCAACTTTAGCAAGACCTCTATCAATAACATGTCTCATTGCCTCGGAACAACAAAAAATTGGTAGCATACTAGCATGCACCTTATTTTGATGCTTGTTTTATGATGAAAATGTGGTCACTTATTGGGAACTTGTAATCATCTCTTATCATTAATAGATTTTATGGTCAGGAGAAAATGCCAATTTTTAAAATAATTTGAGGACATGAAATATCTAAATAAATTGGTTAAAGGGTTATATCACATATTTCTCATTTGTTTCTTTCTACCATTATGAAGTTCTTGCAGATTATGGTGTTTCCTCTGTAGGGTTTGATATTTTGTTAGTGTTCTCTAGTTTGCGAGTCAAGCTGCTCTGCATTTACATTTGTTCCTTAGAAAATAGTTGATCATTTTTTGGCACTCAGAGAATTTCTGCTTTACCTGAGCAGCAAGCTAATTTGTTTCCTCAAAATTGTAGAAGGAGGAAATAAAGACTAGTGAAGAGCGGGTAAAGAAGCTTCTTGAAATGACTCCACCCAAAGGGAAAGATTTCCTTTGTAGCATTGAGCACATATTAGAGCGTGAAAGGAATTGGGTGAGCATCAGTTTTCTCTCTGTTCGCTTTTTCATGCAGGAGATCTTTTTATTGGTTGACTTATTATGCTGTACGGATGATGGCTCTTTCCATAGGTTTGGTGGAAACGTGATGGCTGCCCTCCATTTGAGAAGCAACCCATAGAGAAAAAGCCGGTTCAAGGTGGAACCAAAAAACGGTAACTACAAATTGGCATGTGCTGTTGCTTTAATCCTTACAATGTATAATATATTGGTTAACATATCCAGATCATATATTTTTTCTTAGTTTTGCATTTCCCTCGCATTGAAAAAGTTTTGTTAAAAAGAATGAAAATGCAAAGGACTAAGTGCCCTCTAGTGACAATATCAGAAAATGATGAGTAGTGAAAAGTTTAAACAAGGAGTATGCCAATCCCTTTGAAGATCCAATAACTCCACTCCAGAATGCAATCCTTCTGCGATCACCATAGCAATCCTAAGAGAACTATTCCCTTCCAAACTAAGGCTGGATGAATACTTTTGTCGTGGAGTATTTAGCATTATGCAGACACCACTCAACAGAGAGCATGAAAGATTTCTTCAAAGCTTTTCATGTTTAGTCTATGTTACATGAATCCTTCATTTGCCTTGATATATATCTCGGGAGGGGTGTGATAGGAGTGTATATTTCATGTAGATTCTTTAAAATATCCTAAATTAAGCAAAAAACTTGACATACCTGTACCTACTACTTCCACACACCATGCTTAGTACGTAACATAAAGAAATCCATGTAACATAGCATTTAGTACAGCCAAAGTTGTGAATTTAACTGGAAAGGATTCAACCAACAAACACATGCTTCTTGGTTCTCTTCCTTACGGGCAATGACTTAAAGGTGGCTGAGACCCATTGTTATTCTGGACATATAACATGGATGAATATCCTTTCGTGGCCTGTAGTTTTGTAGTAAATTTTTGTGAACTAAAGACCACGTGCAAACCATATCACAGCTTTCCGTAATGAAAGCCAGCCAATATAGTTTTGTGCTTCTGAAGTCTTCCCAGATTTCCTTGTGTGATTGGTATAATCGTCAGTTCTTAAATCCACTACTTAAGGTTAAACTATTTACAGAACAGTTGGTAGATGTTTCAATCTTGTGAAATTAGTTGGTTTGTGATATTTGGTACTTTTGCATTGGGTAACAGAAGAATTTGTCTGAAAATTTCTATCTATGTACATCACACATCTATAGGAGATGAAGTCATTCAGAAGTCTTTCAGCAATTTGAATTGTGTTTTCTCATATCATTTTGAAACAAAACTTATGTTCTGCTAAATGGTGCCTTTATGACCTATTTCATCTTAATCCATTGTGGACCCATCTGCGCTGGATAGTTGCTTATCCCATCCTCAGTAGCCTATGTAACCAGTTGACCACAAAAAATTTTGTATTCTAGCCTTGAAAAGCCAAAAAGCATAAATAATTATGTTTATTCATTATTTCCTTCTAATCCTTTTTACTTAACAGATCATGTTTTTAGGAATTCAAACTGTTGCTATTGTTTTTGGTTCCCTTTTCCCACAACTTAGGTGATAATTAGCGATCTTCTTTTTCCCTTACTTACAGTCGACCACGATGGAGGCTTGGAAACAAAGAACTCTCTCAATTGTGGAAATGGGCAGATCAGTATCCGGTTTGTTCTTATCACCTTATTACTTGCATGAGTCCCATGTAGCAAGATATATATCACATTAATTTTCAGTTGCTGTGTATGAGGAACTTTCTGATATTGTCACAATTACACGGCAAATCATTACAACTCTTTTGTTAATGAATTCTCATCATAGATGATTCATTTTGAACCTCTGACAATAGTTGCAGTGAGTAATAATGTTAATGGGCTTGTTTGTAATGGATGGTCTTCTATGGACTACGCACTTGTGAAAACCAAATATCTTCTCAATCATCATGAACCATATGAATGATATACACATTGAACACATTTTAAGATGCTTGTTAGATATGTTGTGTGTTTCCAGATATGAATGCTTATTTCTGGCTTTTTAAATGTAAAACAACTAAATAATATGAAAATAATTCCTTCACCTTTTTTTTTTGATAATTGAAATCCATTGTTCATCACATAGAGACAATGTCAGCAGTACAAAAGGTGTGATATCAAGTGTACGGAATATTTATTCCAACTATCTATACAAGAAAGAATGTTCTGTTTACCCCAAAATTACAAATTAACAAGATCTCCTTCGACTTTCTATGCTGGTCTCGCTTTTGGAAGTTCTATTCGTTTCCTCTTCAGGTTGTTTGGAATATATAAAGAGGTGGTATCTTACACAGCCTTTTTTTTACTAAATAGAATATACTAAGATCAGTTTGCTATGTTGCAAACTGCACTATTAGCAAATGATCCGCATCCTTCCGATGCACTTTGTACAAACAACACTGATTTGTAACATACTTCTCCATTTCATAAGTTGTTAACTTTTAGTAGCATCCATGTCGCACCACGTTAAGGACCCCTCTTTCCTAGGTGCTTTCGTCTTCCATAGTTCCATATGGACCTTGCATCCCCACTATTGAGCGATCATCTACAATATGATTTCACCAAGAAATATTTGTCGCGTGCTCCTATTGTAAATTATTTATCCTTGCTCTTGAACTGTGTATGACTGATTTCTTTCTGCAAGAATTCTAATTTCATCTGATTCTCAATTCTGACTTTGAAATTGTATCATCCAAACAAACTAAAACCATGAATATGTAGTTTTTAACATGTCTTATTCAAGGTATCTTACTCTGAAGAAGATGGAGCTTATTATTTTGATGTTGAATGGCTAAATGTAATTATCTTCTCTTACTCTTTCTCCAGAATGCTTTAACTGATACTCAACGTGTGCGCACTCCCTCTATCACAGATTACTGGAAACCTCTGGCAGAAGATGTAAGCATCCATTAAGTTTCTTAAGAAAAGCAAATTTTATAGGAGATGTTACTTTGTGTTATTCCTTTAATTGCGATAGGAACAGGTATCTTAGTAGTATTTCCTTTATTTTTGAGTTTCTCAGTTTGATTTCTCTCTCTTCTAGATGGATGAATCTGCTGGAATAGAAGCAGAATACCATCACAAAAATAACCGGGTAAGTGTCTTCATCTTTTCTGCTTGATTTTTTCCTACACGTCTTATTACCACCATGACATTCATTATGTTCTTGGTTACAGCTTAAGTGACCTTCTATTTTTATGTTTTTAACAATGGCATGTTTAAGAAGGCATTATAGCAACATAATGCTAGCTAACTCCGGCTTATTTCATTGAAATATTTGGATTCCTTTCTAACAGTTTGTTATACATCAAAAATCAGTGATATTAGGACTCATTTTTGTATCATAATATATTCTAATGCAGAACTGATCAGCTCATAACTAAGGTTATATACACACAATAAGTAGCTAAAGCTCATTTACGTTAGAATATAATAAAACCGTGTTGTCATAGATGAGTGCATATTTATCTCTACTTATACAGAAATTGTACCTAGTAAAAAAATATACAGGACTTGTGTGAGCCTCAAAGCTGGACTAAGTAAAGATCTTGTACTCGCTCTGCTTCAATTTGGATGACACATTTCGCTTATCAAGATCAATTTGACTACATTTTGAAGCTAAATTAGATTAGTTCAACTCAGCATTTTAAAATTAAAATTTAGGTATTTTAAACTATACGAAAAGTACTATAAGTTGCAATTTTTCTCATGTCAATATGTAAAAAAAAAATTGAAAAGTTGGTCAAACTTTACATAGTTTGGCTTTTGATAAACGAAATGTATCATCTTTGAAACGGAGTATCAGATAAAAAATTTAAAAGGTACATTTGCTGTTAAAAGAGATATTAGGAAAAGGTTTATCTTGGTTAGGGTGATCTTTATACTGTTTGAAGCCACTTCTGGTCTGACCATTAACTGGAATAAAAGCGATATCTTTCCAGTCAATGATGTGACAAACATTTGTAATCCAGCTAGAACTTTGGGTGGAAGGATAGGAGAGCTACCCACTATATATTTGGGAATGCCACTGGGGCAAAGAGCAAATCAAAAGGGATATGGAATGGAGTTTTAGAGAAATGTGAGAAGAAGTTGACCAATTGGAAGAGTCAATATCTGTCGCTTGGGGGGGGAGCGGGGTGTAGATTAACTTTGATCAATGGCATGTTGGATGCCTTACCCACTTACATGATGTCCTTATTTCCAATGCCTGCAAATGTGCTAAAAAGACTTGATGTGCTTAGAAGAAACTTCCTGTGGGAAGGTAACAGTGAAAGAATGAAGTTTCATTTGGTTAAATGGAAGAGTTTGATAGTTAGCAAAAAGGAAGGGGGTCTGGGAATTAGAAACTTGAAGGTGCAGCATCAAAGCTTGATGATGAAGTGGTTGTGGAGGTTTTCTACAGATGAGAACTCACTATGGAAAGAGTCCATCAAATAAAAGTATGGCGTGGGAGGTAATTGGGCATCAAAGCCTCTAAGCACTCCCTATGGGGTCAGTGTGTGTAGATCTATAAGAAATTATTGGCCGGCTTTCAGAAGAAAGTCTATTTACAAAGCAGGTAATGGCTCAAAAACCTTTAAAGCAACTACTCCCATATATATATAACCTATGTCAACAACAAGAGACAACAGTGGCTGGTGTATGGTCAGAACAAGGGTGGAACCTCAGCTTCAGAAGGCTATTAAATATATATAACCTATGTCAACAACAAGAGACAACAGTGGCTGGTGTATGGTCAGAACAAGGGTGGAACCTCAGCTTCAGAAGGCTATTAAATAACTGGAAGATGATCAAAATTTCAGAATTCTACAATGTTTTTGCACAATCCAGAGGCATTGGTGCAGCTGAGGACAACATGGTGTGGAAGGGGGATAGTAAAGGTATCTTCTCAGTTAAAGTCAGCTTATAAGGAATACAACCTATCTAACATAACAATCAGGTTGGGTGCTGACCAGGGAAGATGATTTGGAAAGTTAAAATACCCTGTAAGGTGGCATGTTTCACTTGGCTTTTACCTAAAGAAGCAGTCTTGACTCATGACAATCTAGTAAAGAGAGGTTATCAACTGTGCTCTAGATGTTGCTTATGTGGAGAGGAGGCAGAGACAACAAACCATCTCTTTTTACACTGCAATTGGACTGACCAGCTTTGGAAAATTTTCATCAACCTGAGGGGAATCAGATGGGTGATTCCTGGAAGAATAGTTGATGTATGAAAAGGTGGAGCAGGGATGGCAACCTATCCAGTCAGAAGAAGAGATGGAAGATTGTTCCAGCATGCATTTGGTGGACAGTTTGGCTAGAGGACTCACACAGTTCCATTCAGAAAATGAAGACGAACTGTCCAGTCCTGTTCTATTTTTGGTGTAAAGAAGTAAGCATAGAAGCAGCAGACTCCATTTTTGATGTCCTAGATTTTTTGTAAGATGACAAACATCTTGGATTTTTTTCTTACTTGTCTTTGTAAATCTGGAGACTTCACAACTTGTGTAGTTCTCCCTTTATTAAATTGTTACCATTATCAAAAAAGAAGAAGAAAAGGTTTATCCTGGTGTATAGATATAGCTGATAATTCAGAATCTTCTATTAGAACACAAGTTGTATAGTAACATAAAGTATTGTTAATTAAGAAGTTCTAAATTTTCTCTCTCTACTTCTTCAGCTCTCAGGCACACTCCCCGAGGAGCCTGAGTCTCTGGTTTTTCTCAGTTTTCATGAACACCACCAGCACCCCCGTGAAATTCCGACCAGACCACTGAAAGCGCCGACCAGCAGAAAGCTCCCACGCGCCGCCACGCGCGGCTCTTCCGGCGAGCCAATCGCCACGCGCCGGCGCGTGAACAGTGCTCCGGTGCTTTTTTCGAAATTTTTCTTTTGGACAGCCTTTTCATGGGATAATTCCGAGCACATCCATCCAGCATTTTCTGATTTCCGACAACTTTCATTTTTATACCTAAGGCAGGGCACCTATTTCGGTTCAGTTCTCAGATTTCTGCATTTCCCTATCTTTTTACCTTATTATGATGACTACCAAACACCCCCTCTAAATCCAAATCTGAGCAGCTGGGTATAACTTCTCAAAATGGGAGAAAATAGGATATATTTCAATGCTGGATTCAAATCTTTTGACATCACCAAATGGAATTCCAACAAAGATATATGGTTTGAGTGGGTGGAGAGAAGCCGCAACATGATGAGACGTTCATCCATGGGTAGAAAGACAATGGATTGGGTCTGCTATGTACTTAAAGAAGCATCGACGGATAAAATGAATTTGGTGAAGCGATGGAAGTACAAGGATCAGATGACAGAATACTTTTGTACTAGGAAGTTCAATGTGCATGGTAGATACATGAGTATTCTATCACTGAAGGGAGAAGGGAGGTCGGTTATTATAATCCCAGAGTTAGCTGTGAATCCAGGTTGGAAAGATATAGCAGCTAAGATAGAAAGATTCATATACCAGACTCCCAAAATGAATCCCACTCTCCCACCAAGAATCACTGAGGAAAACTATCCTTATGCCAAAGCAATTAAGGAGAGTAAATGGCTGTCCAGCACCCTTCGAGAGGCAAAGGTCAGTATAAAAAAGGGGGAGATATCTATTGTGGAACCGTCAGGAAGCGAGGAAGAGGGTCTACTAAAAAGATGCATTATCGGTTCTTTCGGAGAAGAAATCAAAGAGAGACCCACTTTAGCAGACATAAGGCGATGGGCGAGCGCTTCATGGAGCAAAGCATATGGAATTAACATGTATGAAATGACGGGCAACATGTTTCTCTTTGAATTCCCGAACAGATATATGGCAGAGCAGATTTTGCAAGGATAATGGAGATGGAAAAAGTTCAAGATTCATCTGGAATGGTGGAATCAAACTGCTGGATGCATTCCAAACTCTCAAATGGTGGAAACATGCTGGATTAGAGCTATGGGGATTCCTTTACATCTATGGTCACAAAAGATCTTCAAAGAAATAGGAGATCTCTGTGGGGGATGGATTGCTACTGAAGAAGAAACTGATCTGAAGAACCATCTCAAGTGGGCCAGAATTAAAATTGTTGGTGATGGCAGAAATATCCCTAATGAGGTTGGATTGAAAGAGACGGAACCAAAATTTTCATCCCAATTTGGGCTGAAAGACAAGCAAGATTCGTGACGAATAGGCCAGAAAACGATCAATCCTTTAAACCAGAGAGACACTTGAGCAATCAAGTGGGATGTACCATTTCGCAAAACACTGATAAAGGAAAGGCATGTGTGAAACTGACAAATGGGTCGAGTTCGATGTCTCGGAGCATTGAAGCGACAAACAACGAGCTCAAATCCGTTGACTACGATGTGGCTGCTCAAGTCATTTATAATGATCTCTCGTGTGAGCTTCCTGATGAATTTAGGCAGAAGCTTTAAATGGAGGAAATGGGAGGCTATTTTTACTTGAAGGTAAAAGAGTCCGGTCCAAGGGATCCAATGTCTAACGCAAACATTGATAGTATGCCAAAAGGAACATCAAACAGTTGCAGTCAGACGGAAGATAAAGCAGAGACATCAAGAACGGATAAGAATGAAGGGGTGCAGATCATAAACACAATCTTGAGAGAAGAGCAAGCAGGAACTGCTTTGGAACAACAAAAGCAACTAAAGCATTCCAGCTCTATCCAAGACTGGGAAATCGAGGAGGTGACTCCTATAGCAATTCAACAACACAATTCACCAATGGATAAAGACATGGATGCAACACTATAGGTCCATCAAAATATGATCAAATTGGGGAAAATGTTTGGAGTAGATTTTCAAGGCCATGAAGAAGAAGCTTTGGAGCTTTTAATGCAAATTGACAGCTGCAGACATGTTAGAAGGGTGGAGACAGAGTTAGAAGTAAAAAAACAAAGGTTCAAAGGAGCACTAGAATTAAGAGGTCTAACTTCGTTTGATGTCAAATTCAAGAGTGATGGGAAAAGAAGCAGGGGAACGGAATTGTCAATCATTCCAATATGAAAATCAAAGTAATTTCATGGAATGTAAGGGGTTTGAATGACAAGAAGAAGAGGGAGATCATCAAAAGTCAAGTGCAAAATTGGAAGGCAGACATTATATGCATGCAAGAGACAAAAGTGGAGGGGGATATCAGGGAAATAGTCAATCAAATATGGGGGGGGAAGATGGGTGAGGTATGCAAGTCTAGACGCTAGCAGCACAAGAGGGGGGATTCTGTTTTTATGGGATTGCAGGGTATGGAAAGGAGAGATGTTGCAGACGGGTGCATACACTTTGACTTGTAAATTCGAGGCTCTTTTACAGGATTTTCAATGTCACATAACAGGAGTGTATGCTCCTAACTGTAGAAACGAAAGGAAAATAGTCTGGAGAGAAATTGGTGCAGTGAGGGGTTTGTTTGAAGGTCCTTCGGCGGTTTGTGGTGATTTCAACGTTACAAGGTACCCGTATGAAAAACGGGAATGTTCAAGGAGGTCCAGAGCGATGGTGGAATTCTCGGATTTTATGGAAGATTTGGAGCTGATAGATCTTCCACTTGAAGGAGGCTACTATACTTGGTTCAAAGGGGACAATCATGTAACCGCTTCAAGAATCGATAGATTTCTCATTTCAAAAGAGTGGGATGAAAGTTTCAGTAACATCAAGTAAACTATCCAGCAAAGGCTGATCTTTGACCATTCACCCGTGGCTCTATACTGTGGTGTTTGGGAAAAAGCTAAATCATATTTTAAGTTTGAAAATTGGTGGCCGAATGTGGAAGGTTTTGAGGACAGAATTAGAGAATGGTGGACATCTTTTGCATTCATAGGAAGGCCAGATTACATTTTAGCTTGCAAGCTAAAAGCTCTCAAGGGCAAGTTAAAAGAATGGAGTAGAAGTTGTGAAGGTAATTTGGGATTGCAAAAATCAAAATTGCTGAGTCAACTTGCAGGGTTTGAGACCACGCAACAATTAAGAGCTTTGATAGAGGAGGAATCAGTAAGGAAGGCAGCAATTCTAATGGAGATTGAGGATCAACTCAAGAATGAAGAAAGTGCATGGAGACAGAAATCTAGAGCATTGTGGCTAAAAGAAGGGGACAAGAATACAAAATTTTTCCATCGAGTTGCAAATGCACATAAGAGGCACAACAACATTGATCAGCTACTTATTCGACTGGAAGTAGTAGAGGATCCAAAAAGAATAGAGAACGAGATCATCGATTTTTACAAGGATTTGTACACAGAACCAGAAGAGTGGAGACCAATTGTCAATTTTGAAAATAGTCCGATAATTTCATAATCAGAACGGGAGTCTCTACAGTGTAACTTTGAGGAACAAGAAATCCTGAGTTGTTTGAAGATGTGCGCAAGTGACAAGGCTCCAGGTCCGGATGGATACACAATGGGTTTTTTCATCAAATGTTGGGACATCTTGAAGAAAGATGTCATGGAAGCTTTCAACAACTTCCATTCTCAAGAGATGTTTGAGAAAAGCTTCAATGCAACGTATATAGCCTTGATTCCAAAGAAGACAGGTGCGAAAGAGTTGAGAGATTTAGACCTATCAGTCTGATAGGGAGTTTCTACAAACTGCTCTCTAAAGTCTTGACTGAGAGACTGAAGAGTGTGGTAGGGAAAATTGTAGATGCTCAACAAATGGCTTTCATCAAAGGATGACAAATAATAGATGCAGTGTTGATTGCCAACGAAGCAGTGGATTCAAGAATAAAAAAGAAAAAACCTGGAATCTTATGCAAATTAGATATTGAGAAAGCTTATGATCATGTAAACTGGAGTTTCCGACTCCGAATGTTAGAAGAAATGGGCTTTGGGCAGAAATGGATTAAATGGATGAAATTTTGCATATCAACTGTAACATTTTCCATTCTCATAAATGGATCCCCAAAAGGTTTTTTCCAATCACACAGAGGTCTAAGACAAGGTGATCCTTTATCTCCCTTTCTATTCATTATAGCCATGGAAGGTCTGAACAACATGATCAAAACGGCTAAAGTTAGTGAATGGGTGAAAGGATTTGAGATAAACAGGAGTGGGGCAAACAATCTAGAGATCACACATCTCCAATATGCTGATGATACTCTTGTCTTTTGTGACGCAAAAACGGAGCAACTTAGATTCTTAAGGATCATTTTGGTCTTATTTGAGGGAGTCTCGGGGTTACACATCAACCGGAGAAAGAGCAATATTTTTCCCATTAATGAAGTTACCAACATGGAGCAACTGACACAGATACTGGGAGGAGAAGTTGGGTCCTTACCAACTGTCTACCTTGGGATGCCGCTGGGTGCAAGATCCAAATCAAAAGAGATCTGGAATGCAGTCATAGAAAAGTGCGAGAAAAAGTTGTCAAGATGGAAATCACAATATCTATCATCGGGGGGTAGGCTAATTCTAATCAACTCAGTATTAGACTCACTTCCGACTTATATGATGTCATTGTTTCCAATTCCAGCAAGCATTTTACAGAGATTGGACAAACTGAGAAGATCATTCCTTTGGCAAGGCAATAAGGAGAAAAGGGTATTCCATTTATTTAAATGGAAGACACTCACACTGGCAAAAAAACAAGGTGGTTTAAGAATAAGAAACTTGAAGAATCAAAGCAAGGCTCTTAGAATGAAATGGTTATGGAAGTACTCTCAAGAACCCCAATCATTATGGAGCAAAGTGATCAAAGCTAAGTATGGCGAGGAAAACAACTGGGTGTCACAAGAAGTCAGAACAACATATGGTGTAAGTGTGTGGAAATCCATCAGAGAACTTTGGCCTATAATGAAGAATCACTCTTCCATAAAAGTGAACAACGGAAGGAACACGTCATTCTGGAATGATAACTTGTTGGGACATGGAAGCTTAAAGGAAAGATACCCGGATATGTTTGGTTTAGCACAAAGCCAACATAGAACAGTAGCTGAGATGAGGAGTCATCAAGGATGGGAATTTGCTCTCAGAAGACGGTCAAGATTAGCTGAACTTTACAAAGAGCTGGAAGCATTCAGAGGATTACAGGAAGGTTTCGACCTAATTTGGTGGCAGGGGCACAACAGAGGGATATATCAGGTGAAGGCCGCATACAAGATTTTGAATCATAATAATCAATAGGTAGACACATGGCCTTGGAAACATATATGGAGAACAAAGATTCCATACAAGGTAGCATGCTTCACTTGGCTATTAGTAAAGGAGGCGGTTCTAACCCAGGATAATCTCATAAAAAGGGGAATTTCTCTGTGTTCAAGATGTTTTCTATGTGGGAAAATGCTGAAACTGTCAAGTCATCTATTTCTTCATTGCAAGATTACAGACAAACTATGGAAAATCTTTATTAGTCTTAGGGGTATTTCATGGTCAATGCCAAACAGGCCTAAAGATGTTCTTTATAGCTGGGAAGAAGCTGGAGCTGAATCATCTAGTAGAGAAAGATGGAGGACTGTACCAGCTTGTATCTGGTGGACTGTCCGGAGAGAAAGGAACGCTAGATGTTTTGAAGACAGAAGCAATCCAGTACAGAAGATCAAACTCAATTGTATTCTTCTTTTTTGTTTTTGGTGTAAACAGATTTACATAGAAGATACATTGACAATCATAGACATACTAGGATCTTGCTAGGAATCAATCCATAACATCTATTTGTCCTTTTCATGTAAATTTGGTTTTCAGTACACCTTAAGTACTGACGTTATTAATATATACAATAGTTACCAATTCAAAAAAAAAAAAACACAAGTTGTATACTTCTATTTTTAAACAAAACATTTTCTTGAATGTTTTGGCGTAACACCCTTGAATTATTCCAAGTTGTCACTTGGTCCCAACACATGATCAACTCCTTTTCTTCTGTAGTTTCTAATCAGTAATTAAGTGGCACATGGATCTAAACCCATTGCATAGAATGATTTTGGGTCATAATCCATGTGTGTGTGGGTAAAGAAAGTAATTGGAATGCTGAGATTCGTTAAGCTGTTCCACACGAGCTATGTGTTCATCATAAGAGTCCTCCCCTCAGGGATGAAAACCAGTGCCAAAGATTAAATAGATGTTCTATCTGACCTACTGTGACCCTGCCTATTATTTCACTCTCTGTTCATTTGTTGGGATAGTGTGGTGGTCAAATGCACTTTCTGGGGCAGGGGTATAAGGATTCTTTGTTCTCGTGCTATATGGAAGATGTCACATGTAACAATATGTAATAATTCACTCTAAAAGTAAAAATGAGAACACGCGGAGAAAATTGTTGTGTTGATATCATCATATATCTTATGCGCTGCTCACGATGCATATTTCTCTGACTTCTCTTTCTTGGAAGCATGATTATAACGATGTATCCTGGGACTATCCAGGTCTATTGCTGGAAAGGTTTGCGGTTTTCAGCCCGCCAAGATTTGGAGGGATTTTCCAGAGTATGAGCTAACTTATGGGTGTGATTTCCAGTCTTTATCATTAAATGTTAAATTTCTCATTGAAATTTGTTACATGTTTCTTTTTCAGTTTACAGAGCATGGTATTGAGGGGGTTGTGCCTCTGGAACTTTTGCCTGCTGAAGTACGGGCCAGATATCAAGCTAAGCCAAGTGAAAGGACTAAGCGGGCTAAGAAGGAGGAAACAAAAACCTCTGCGCAGCATGCAGAAGAAAATCAGGTACCTGAAAGCGAACTTAACATTATGTTCCCCCGTTTCTATTTTTTTTCCCATAAGTTAATCCTTGTAGCAGTTCTCTTGTGATTTGAAGATAGCAATTGGCTTTACCATAAAAATCAAGTATTCTTATGCATTTTGGAATTACCACGGTTTTCAATTTTCACACCCTCGGCACCTCATGCTCTGTACAGAGTCTGAACGAGAAAACTCTTCCATAACATTGGCCACTCACATTTGATAAATGCTCACCATTTCTGAGGATGTAACTTCAATTATTAAACAAATTATTTTAATCACCTTTTATAGTTCATTATGGCCTGTCTTCATAACAAAAGCTTATATCGTGAAATATCACATCACCGTCTTCTGTTCAAACCTGCCTACTTGTGAAGACATCTTCTGTACCAAGCAACATATATGTCTCATCTGGAAATGATCACCTCATGTTATTGGCGCATAACTAAAATATTGATTCTGCTTGGAGAATGGTTCAAACCAAATAGGTTGTATCATATCATTATTGGAGGTATGGATACTAAAATATATTTGCTTTGGTCTTGATGTATTGTACTAATGGCTATTATCCTTAATTTGCAAAAATCTGATTTTCTTTCTGTCTGATGCTTTAATTCTTCATACTTTAGAGTATTTTCTAGTTCATTTTTTTGAGTAAATATAATATTCTCTAGTTCATTAGTCCTCCCATTTTCTGTCCTTAAACAATTCTTTTTGGTCTAATCCTGTAATGTTATGACTAGATTGCGACAGCAGCAAGTGAGATGGACAATGAAGGGGGGCGTGCTGATCCTGAAGCATCAGTTGCTCCAATTGACGTAGACACGAGAATTGCTACTGTTACCATATCTCAGGAAGAAACTCCAACTCCAGAAGATAACCAGAAGCAAAGCTCTGATACAGATGTTGCTCAAGAAGCAGGGCAGATGGAAGCAGACACAGAAGCAGAGACGGGGATGATTGATGGAGAAACAGATGCGGATGTTGATCTAGATGCTGTAGGATAATTCAACTTTGTATCGGTCTGTGCAACCTCCCCCCCCCCCCTCCCCACACACCCACCTTCTTTGGGGACAATTCAACTAAAATTGGCGAGCTTAAAACTACATTCTTGTTTTGATTTTCAAAAGAAATTGTTTCAACCTGCATGCATGATAATTGTTTATGATTTGCCGTGCATCCCCTCAGCACCCAATTCTCCTCATTTATATCAGCTATTAATAACCCTCACTATATATCTCTTTTCTAGTTCCCCATGTCTTGTATAACAATTAGCTTAAAACTACAGGGTTGAGATTACTATAGCTAAAGATACAATGACTACTTGGTGAATAGAGACATGAAAATTATGTAGAAAGCACAAATCAAGTAGACTTTTTTTTATATTACATGGTAAACACACGATTTAGTGTTTTATTCAGATATGAGAATATGCGTTCATCGTGTTGTACAGAAGTATTTTTGATTGTTCATATTAATAGGCAATCAATCAACATGGGTGTTTTTATATTTAAGAGTTAAGAGGTAGCATTCCAAATGGTTTTTGACAATTCAATAAACGATAATTTGTTACATCTCGCGTTTTCGTACGTTAAAGTTTCGTCGTAAGTTAATCTATGTGTATTCGGGATGAGATTTTTTTGAGATTATAAGTATTTATGCTATTTATAACAAGCAATAAGTAAGTGCCGTGAAAGATAAATAGTAAACGGATCAAAGAAAATGAGTTTACTTGAAGGTTGTCGATTTGGGATAAAATACGGTCGTACTCCAATATTATGGACTAGTGCCACATACAATGTACCACATCACCATGATAATATGGTACATAAAATGTGTCAAGTGAGTAGTATTTTAAGTAATTTGAGGTAATTCTTAATTATATCGATAATTAATTAAATATTGCATTAGTGGGGAATTAATAAGTTAATTAAGGAGATTGGTGGATGGCTAATTAATATCTTTGTATAAAGACCAAGGAATCTAACGTGGCAGCCCCAAGTAATGAATAAGCTTCGTTACATTTAGGTGGCCAACTTAGGTCTCATTTGTTTGCACTTAATGGGGATCTGAATCTTAATCATTCAGATCCTAGACATTAAGTGCGTTTATTTTTAAAGTCTGAATTTTAATTATTTAGATCTTAATCATTAAGTGTGTTTGTTTTTTTTACTTAACAACCACTTAATGTGTCTGAATATGTCTTTATGATTAAGATCTGTAACATATACTTAATTTCATTAAGATGTTATCACATATTCATTATTAATTGCCGACACGGCCTAATATTATCAACTACCACCGCGCCACCACCACCACCATACTCAGCCACTGCCGCCACCACCGCTGTTGTCGCCACCACCACCACGCCACCATCATCCTCAATCATAGCTATCATTATCGACCATCACCATCCACCATCCCACTACTCCGACCATCACCATTCTCACTCACATTCAACACTTATTCACCTCAACTACTACAACCAACTACCTCATCATCGTTAACAACCACAGTGAGCACCGCCTATCAGTATAACCTATCACCACATTCCTCAATCACAAACCACCATCTGCCATTCTTAACTATCACTACCTACCACCACCCGCCATTCTTAACTATCACTACCTACCACCACCATCATCAATCATAATTGCCACCACTACCAATCACTACTAGCTACTAGCATGAACCACAATCATCAACCAAAACTACCATCAACCACCGCCTTTAGTCGGCATTCACCCGTTAGCAATCACTACCAACAACTATCATATTTTAAAACTATTTATTTTATTGATAGAATATTAGATTTTTTTTTCAAATAAAGGTAAATTTTATGCATTCAGATGTTAAAAATCAAACGGTCTTAATTTTTGGTATTCAGATCTTAATACACATCTTAATATATTCAGATGTGTATTCAGATTCAGATGTCTTAATCTTAATACAAACTTTGTTATTCAGATATGTATTCAGATTCAGACGTTTTAATCTTAAAAAAATAAATAAGGCCTTAGAAGCCTTTAGGAAAGGGTAGTCATAAGTGGGGACCACCTAAAGAATAAAAGGTAACATTCCTAAGTACAAAATCAATTGCTAAGGAAAAAGCTTCGGCAAATATTTCTTACATAGCAACGTTACATCTCTTAAGAAGGAATTTCATCAAAGATAATTTTGCAGTAGGCAACGTTATCGCTTCGAGCATTTCATACAGATCGTTTCCTATTTCGATTTTGTTGTTACATGTTTCATCGTGATTGGTGTATGTCAGAGGAATTGCTAACAAAATCAGTTCAGGTATGTTAAGACTATCATTTCTTTCTTTTTGGCATGATCCATACGATACCAACGAAACAAGTAAATGTACTACTTTCATAAATAACTCTATTCATAAAATTTACTAAGGGTGCCTATGTTCTTTATTTTCCATGTGAATTATCATTATATTTTTTATTCATGGGTCTCAGGAAAAAATATGTAGTTGATAAAGTATCCGAAAAGTATATTAATCTTATAAAATTCTAAGAAAATCTTATTAACGTATTTCCTATGCATTTCATTCATTTGTACATAACATTGACCCATGACCAGATGATGTTATATATACGTATATTATATGTATATTGGATATGGAAAAAAGTTATGGCGTTATATACGCGTATATTGATAATTTTGCCCACAGTGACCGGGGGATATGATGGGATGCCCTCAGATGCTTGATGAAGTTATAAACCTATATCTATGCATGGCACCACATTTACATGCACATGCATGACATTATAAATATTTCAGGATTTACAAAATTATTTAGATTACAGGAGGAATTCTTTATTTCGTGTTTCATCTATGTTTGTTACGTAAGAATTTTTATGCATTACATACTCAGTACATTATTTGTACTGATGCCCTATATTCCGGGGCATGCGTTTCAAGCCTGCAGGTGTAGGTAGACAAGATGATGGTCCTCCTTCTTAAGATCATTGATCAGTGAGTGCTCCACTCGATCCGGAGCTGCTTTTGATTTTGGTATGATATGTTGGTTTACATATATAGGTATGACGGGGCCCAGTCCCTTCCTTGTACAATTGTATATTCTATTAGAGATATGTAGACGGTATGTATAGTTGGATAGTATGTGGCATTGCCGGCTTCAAGTTTGGGTATATTGCTGTCTATTGTAGCCTTGTAAGCTCGCCCCACTGTATTCTGCATGTATATATGTCTTTTGGACAGGTTTTCCTCACGTATACTGTCACACCTCCTTTTGGCGCGCTTACCCCGAGGGATAAAGCGTAAGGGAGTTTTTTCCAATTTAAGTGACAATGTTCGAAACGGGATTATTCTATTTATTTCATAGTCGCCACTTGGAATAAATTAAGGTGTCCCAAGTCACCGATTTATTTAAATCCCGAATCGAGGAAATTTTCGACTTTCCAAATGAAGTCCGCGAACCAGAAATTCTAAGTAAGGAATTATGTCGACCCGAGGGAAGGTGTTAGGCACCCCCGGATCCCGTGGTTCTAGCACGGTCGCTTCAATTATTATAAATGGCTAAAGTTTATCTGATTTTAATACATGTTCAAATTATATGCTCCTTTAAATCATTTAACGCGTTTGATTATTTTTTAAGAAAAAAAAAAAATTCTTATTGAGGGGCCCCGCGATTTTATTTTATTTTTTTTTATTTAGCAAGGCTCGTAACATTTTTTTTTTTATTTAAAAGGATAATCCTAAAGTGACTACATTTTTTTTAGTTTATCTTTAAAAGAAAATAAAAAGTCCTAATTGGTTACATGCTTAAAATGCTATTCTATATTAGTACAAAGGTGTTCTCTCACAAGCCGACTAAATGACAAATTTATTCTTCAAAATATAGAACTAACTACAATTTGACAAAAAAACTAATAAAAACGGAAAATAACAACAAATATTAATCAACAACTTCTCTATTTTTATTTCAAAACTTTAATATCCAATTCGATCTTATACCCTGCTTAGTTATGATTTAAAACACCTATTCGACATCAATTACAGATTCTTATCCAACAACCTAATAATACAAAACTCATGAGTGGATTCGAGTTAACATCGATGACCCTGGAATTCTTAATGCATAAATCATCTATCGAACTATAATGAAACTAATTAACACTAACGCTCTCCTCACCGTAATCATATAGATCTGGAACATAGCCATTTATACAATCCAAATCAGTTCAATCCATACAGTCTATCCATTAATGTAGTCTAGCATTTACACCAACCTATCACTACTGTACATTTAATATTTGACAATAAACAACAATTTAACAGAATACAGGTTTTATTTCTTCAATTAAGCACTACACTTTGAGTCATTCCTTCATATATCAATGGAAGTTGGAAGAATACCTGGAAGTAGAATCGAAATAAACGAGGAATTAGCAACAGTATGCAGCAAACAGATTTGAACCAACAAGTAACAGCAGTAACAACTCTTGCTCAGAAACCCAAGAGAAACAGTAAACCGGAGACCAAAAACAAAGCCAAACTCTAACGGCAATGGAACAATTAGATTAGCCGAAACAAATTCCAAATTATCCCAAATATGAACCCGCCAGATCCAAGCACAATTATCAACAAAACACAGAAGGAAATAGAAGTTATGAAACAATATCTCTCTGATTCTCAAACACTCGAGGATCAAAAGTTAAAACTTCAAACAAACAGTGTTTCTGTTTTCCAGTAAGTCTATCTCTCTGTGTATCTGTATGGTTTTCCAGATTTCAAAAAAATCTTAAGCTTTCTCTGTGAGTGTATGTGTGTGAAACTTTCTGTGGGAGTATGTGTTTTCTGAGTGTGTTCACTATCAGAGAGTATTTTCAGAGAGTATATCACTGTTTTTCAAGAATGGTTCTCTCTGTTTGTTTTTGTATATCCAAACAGTGTGCTCTCTGTTGTGTTTTATAGCCTAGAGATCCAAAGCAACAACCCTTTCTTCTTCAGTTTCAGATCTGTCCAGCACCTATTATTCCCCTTTTTCAAACCTTTTTCAATTGTATATTCCCTCTCATGTGTATCCTGATTCTAACAACTGACCAAGCACTCAACAAAGCTGAAAATACTCATTATTATCCTCACATTCTCTGATTATTCCAACCTGATTTGTCTAAAGGTGGGATTTACAATTAATCAAATCCTAAAGGTGCAAAACTAATGAAATACACTGCTGTCCAGCAAGTTTTAACAGCTCATTTCCATGTGTATTGCACTTTAAAGGTTGATTTTAGGGCTACTTAAATGGACTAACAGCTATATCCAATTCACAACTTTATTTAGAATCAACAATGGTTCAAAACAAACAATCCAACAATCAACTCAACATTCTGAAACAAACAACAAACCGAAAAATTTTAAATCAAGCAAAACAGTGAACCACTGCCCGGAATTTCAAACAACAAATTTGCGAATTGAAACGACGACATTCGTTAAGTCGAATCACAACATGTATGATCGACAACAAAAAGCCGACAAACAAATTCACAAATTTGTAACACTCAAAGCCGAGAGAAGAGAAGAAAGATGAAGCAAATACGAAACTAAATGTTCGACGACGCTAATCGACGCGAACCTGTATTCAACAACATCGGTAATCAAATAGACAAAACAGAACTTTAGAATTGACAATTCACTAACAGTGTTCTCGGCCAAAGCAGAGGAAAGAAGGAAAATGAAGCTAACTAATCGACGACGCTAATCGACGCAAACACATATTCTATATCATTCGATTAGCCGATTACGATATGCGTAATCGACAAACAAATCCGACAAAGCAATGACTACACAATTTCGGACAGCATGTATAAATTCAATATCAAACAACTTAACGGTATTAACAACGAATCGAATTCGATTCGCAATCACTCGTTAAACGGCGAAGAATAACAAACAATCAAGTCGACCAAATAAAAGGTCCCAAGAGATGAAGAAGAAAAACAGAGAATTGATATCTGTCCGAAGAAATATCAACAAACGAAACGACCATAATCAAAACAAATAAAACAACAAGGAAAGAAAGGGAGTAAAACAGTACCTCCGATCAATTTGAAACCAAAGCAGCGGCCGAGAACAATTTGAAAACAAAGCAGTGGCCGAGAATAGAAAATTCGTATTCGGGATCGAACGGACCTTAATTGAAATGTTTCCAAATCAATTAAGGTCTATTAGACCCCAATTTCTCAAAAATCCGAAACAAATAAATCCCTAAATCGGAATTTAGTGTTCTTGCAATTCGTTTTGGGGTTTGATGGTTTGGGTACGAAATAGAGACGGAAATGATGACAAGAGTGGTGTTGCGGCTATTGGTTGAAGTTA
>JASVEL010009735.1:0-69597 GCA_032618575.1 Nicotiana noctiflora
GATAGGGAGTTTTTCCAATTAAAGTGACATTAATCAAAATAAAATTATTTATTTCATTTAGTGTCTCCAGTTAGGATAATTTATGGTGTTCTAATTCACCGGTTTATTTTAAATCTCAATTCGAGGAAAATTGACTTTGTTTTAAAGTCTGTGAAAAGTAAAAGACCGGATAAGGAATTCTGTTAACCTAGAAGAAGGTGTTAGGAATTCTCGAATTTCTTAGTTTTAGCACGATCGCTTTAATCACACCTAGCTTAATTAAATTATTTAATTACATATTTTATAACCTATGAACATTTTACTTTTCACCGTTTTTTAAATTAATTGATTATGGCATTATGGATTTATCTTTGAAGTGAATTGCATGTCCGCTTTATTTGGGACGATTAAAATTATACCATGTGTACTTATATAAAATTAATCATGCTTTGTTAATTATCAAGATTGTTTTGGCCAAAGTCATGTGAACGCGTTTTTTGATTTTATTTTTGGGAACCGTAATCATATCACGCGAATGTGTACACAATTACGATAGTAAATTACAACGCGCCTAAATCGTCCTAGTGATTATTAGGAATTATTTTTCTACATTAGTTTTGATGTTATTGCAAAGGCCATAGGTTATGAAATAGTTGTGGAAAATGAAGTAAATTAGTTAAAGGAGTAAATAAGCCAGCATGTACAAATATTCTATAGCCCAACCACTAAAGCCGGGAAATCATTAAGGTCCAGTCTTCTTAGTTTTAAATCAAAGACCAAATATTATGTTTTAAGTCCAATGAACAATCCACTCTAAACCCATTCCCATATGGCTTCTTATGTTAGAGGAATTTTTTAAACCCCAAATTTTGTTATATGAACTCAAACGTTATGATGCAGGACCATAGTAAATCCATACGGTCCACCAAGTTTACAAGATTAATCACTGGCTCAATAATTAGCTATATCAGACCACGCCACTATCCATTAGTCAATTCCAAACCCAACTCTTATTAATTCAAATTAAAATCCATGGCTCAAATGAACTTAACACTATTGTTTCATTGATTTTTCGTTCAACTTTAAAGATTAAATTTAAGGAATCTTTACATGTATATATCATACTATATTACATAATATGTTTAACCTTTAAGTTTATTACATAAATGTTTACTTAATTACTAATCTATACCATAATTCAAATTCCTTACACTATTAATGAGTCCTACAAATTAGACATAATTATTAACTAACTCATCCCACACAAATTAAATACGTACTAATATATATTTACTCTTTCCTACTAATGGGGCATATGGTTTGGACACAATTATGACTTTACACCATCACACACAAATAAACTATTCTTACATTTTATCCATAACCCCCATCCCCATGTTTGACCATCTTTTCACTCCCACACTTTTTATGTGGTGCAAAATAATATCAAATCTGCACAAAATAAAAATTATTTCACATTACCATAAAAATTAAGCATTAATTTACATAATACCTACATAATTCTTTAAAAAAAAAAAAAAAAAGAAACAGTAAGAACTACAGAATGACTACAAAATAACAACATTTGTAAAAATGTAAAAAATCGCAACTACAATTAATCTACAAAATTAAGACAACAAATCGACATGACTACAAAATAACTACATTTATAAGTTGTATATACTAGCAACTACAATTTATACACATAATTAACACAGCTAATAACATTTGTAAAAATATAGAAAATCATAACTACAATTAATCCACAAAATTAAGACAACAAATCGACATAACTACAAAATAACTACATTTATAAGCTGTATATACTAGTAACTACAATTTATACACATAGTTAACACATCTAATCTACATGATTACAAATAATTTGCAAATTGAAAGAGCAATGTCGTGTAATTCCATATTGGTTACTACAATTTTTTTCTTGAATTGTGGTAATCAAGACCCACTTTTACTTTTTCATAATTAAATAATACTCACTATGCGCAAAACCACCAAGCTTTAAAACACAGAAGAAATAAACGACATGAAAAATAGACTAAAATAACAGTATGCGAAAAGAAGAGCGGACCTCGAGAATGAAACTTTTCTGATTAAAATGAATCCACATGAATGAGTATGTTAACTGAAAAAGAGTAACAAACCACATACTTTCTTACGTATACAGCTACAAATCAGACCGCCACTGGAGCCGCAAACGAAAATCTCATAGACGAACTCAAATTCGACTTTCTTAGGTTGGTATTTGGAGTTATTTTTCGACCAAGTTCGAGACTTTTGGAGCTTTGTTTACTTGGCTGTTTTGAAGCTAATTTTCAATTGCTTTTGGGGGGTTGTTAGGCTGGGTTTATCTTTTGGACTGGTTTTTTGATAGAATTTAGGCAATGAAACAGTGATTAACAAAGAAAAAAGAAAGAGAAGAACAAAGAGAAAAGAAGTTGCGGCAGAAAATGATTCAAAAGGAAATAAGAAGAAGAAGTTAACTAGGATAAAAAGTAGTATATTCCTTCATAATCTCTGCCGTGAGTACAATGTGTATATATATGTAGGGTGAGTGAGGTATATGTATATGTATATATATATATATGTGTATTTGCCTTGATCTAGCATTTCTTGAGTCATTCTTTCTATGACATCTTTTTGGTTAGGAGAGTATATGTAGGGTTTGGAATTGATTGGTGTGCTACCTTCGATCAGAGGGATATTGTGATCAAACACCCCTCTAGAAGGAGGCAATTGTGTAGGCTCCTCAAATAGCTCCTTGTACCTTTCCAATAACACATGTACTTCCATAGGTGTTTCCTCCTGTCTAAGTGTTGCTTCTTCCTCATTGGACTAATTTGAGCATAACTTGATCATAAACAACTGAGATGAATTGGCTGTGATGGTGTTGATGGCCTTAGCATTCACAGTCTTGAAGGTGGGGTGGATCCCTTGCAAGGTGATTGACTTCGCTTGATACATAAATCTCATCCACAATTGGGCAAAATTTACTTGGATGTCCCCCAATTTGCTTAGCCATTGTATTCCCAAGACCACATCACAGCTTCTTATAGGAAGGACCAAAAAATCATCATTAAATACTACACCCTGCATCAGCCATGTGAACCCCTTGCTGCCTTTTACTGATTGAACCACCCTCATATCTGCCACAGAGATATCTAAGGGACTCATCTGATAGACCTTGCACCCAAGCCTTTTTGCTGTATGTTCATTTATAAAATTGTGAGTGGAACCACTATCAATGAGAACATTGATTGGTTTTTGCTCAGTAAACCCTTGAATTCTTAGGGTCATATAGCCTCTAGAACCATTCATGGCCTCCAAGGAGATTTCACAATTCTCAATGGATTCCTCTTCCATCGGTTGATTATCAACAAGTTCTTCCAGTTCTAATTCCTCCTCTCCTTGGATTTGCTCTTCTTCAATCTTTAATGAATAAAAGTGCTTCTTTGCCTTACATTTGTGTCTAGGTGTGAATTTCCCATCACAAAAGAAGCAAATTCCATTGGCTCTTTTCTCATCCATCTCTGCTAGTGTGAGTCTTCTCCTCATGTTAGTGTTAAAGTTAGCAGCCAGAGGTTTCTTATAAGGGATATGATTCCCTTTAAACATGCCTCCTCCACGTTGACATGCAAGTGTCTTGTAAGCAGTTGCAGAAGAAATAGCACCTTTGATTTCCTTAGACTGTGCAGCAAAATTTGCCTCCTACAATCTGGCCAAGTAATTGGCCTGAGGAAGGCTGGTAGGATTACCAACCTTAACAATATGACTAAGCTCAGGTTTCAGGTTATTCAGAAATATACCGATATCATGCTCAGTAGATAGGTTAATCCTAGTCATTACACTCACAAAAGGCCTTTTGGTAGTCTTTGACAGAACCAGTGTGCTTGATATTCATTAACTCTGTCATTGGATCAGAGTATTTTACTCCAAAACTGTCACAAAGGGCCCATAGATAATCCTCCGAAGTAGTCAAGGGAATTTGACCCCTACTCTTCATGTAACCTAGATGCCACTGTAATGCATCTCCCACAAAATGCAAAGAAACTAGTTTCATTCTTTGTTGCATGGTTACTTCCTCATATGCAAAGATTTGCTCCACCTTGTATAACCAGGTTCTTAAATCCTCTCCATCAAACTTAGGAAAGTCCACCTTAGTGTACTTAGTGTAGGGTATGTTAAGGAGGGGTGTAGTGTGGTTCTATTGAGTTTGTGGTTGATTTGGAGTTAGGTTGTGATATTGGTATTGAGATTGGCTTGGTATATGTGGAGTTTGGTGATATAGAAAAGATGGTATATGTCCATTAGCATGGTAGTATGGAGGATGGAATTGCAGAGGATGTGTGTAGGTAGTGTGAGGAGGTACATGTCCTGTGTGGGGGCCTTGACTCCAGGCCATTAGGGGCTAGTATGCTGTACCAATTGGAGGTGGGGGTTTGTAGATTTAAAGACTATATAGGAACAGATCTGGGGTGGGGAGAAGGCATATTAATGAAAACATAATAGGGTGGTGGTAAAGGAGGATTTTTTGTAAGGACAGATCGAGCTAGGGGTGGAAGTTGATTCAGAGGTAACTAGACTGGAGCAGAACTTACACCACTAGTCACAATATTACTAACATTTGGTCTAGCACTTGGGTTAGGGATTACAACAGAAAAAATAGAGGCACTTACTGGTGCAATGCCTGAATTAGTGGTGTTTGGTGTGGCCAAATCTCCAAAGTCGAAGGGTTGGTCATTGGGAGGGTATAACTCCCCTTTTGCAGGTTGAGATCTCTTGTCCCACTCAGGTCTCTTATCCTCCAGCACTACTTCATTGAGAATTTCCCTTAGATCATTCAATGAGTCCTCTTGTTGCTTTCTATTTTGCTCATGTGCAGCTTCTAGTTGCTGCTGTCGAGCTGAAAAGCTGAACATTTTATTCGATATTTTGTGGAGTGTGTTCATGACTTCACTCATCCCCTCCAACATGGTCACAGAGTTAGGAAAGTGCTTTGATACCACTAATAGAATTTAGGCAATGAAACAGTGATTAACAAAGAAAAAAGAAATAGAAGAACAAAGAAAAAAGAAGCTGCAGCAGAAAATGATTCAAAAGGAAATAAGAAGAAGAAGATAACTAGGGTAAAAAGTAGTATATTCCTTCATAATCTCTGTGGTGAGTACAATGTGTATATATATGTAGGGTGAGTAAGGTAAAGGTCCTCCATCTACACCCGTACATTACTGCTTTGGTGACCATTGGACCACTTCTATAAAGGACAAACAAAATAAAAGGGCTGAAATGTAATAACTGAAAGCTATCATTTAAAAGTAAGGGGACTAAAGTATCAACTCTCTAAACTACATTTTAGCTGGACTCCTAACTACTTTAACCATCAGGTACAACCCCGCAAGCACAAAGGACAACTGACTTAAGCTCTTCGTATCATTTTTATAGAGGAAAAATGTTCTGAAAAATGGAGGCACGGAGACGTTGGGTATGGGAAAGTAAAGGGAGGAAAATTTCATAGCAAGATCTGTCCCTTTTTTATTTTACCTAAAATACCTCTCAAACTTTTTCTTTTCCCGAATTTTCCCATTTCCCTTCTATTCTGTTTTTTATTGTTTTTCCAGATCCATTCTCTTGTGTATGTGTACAGTACTTTTTGCGTATGTGCTTGGTTTTTTTTTTTCTGCTGGTGTCGCCGATTTGGTGGATGTGCGACTGTGGAGCAAATTTCGTAGGGGGTATTTTTATTTTCTGAGAAGTTCGGGCGGCTGATTCTTAAGTCCTAGGGGTTGGCAACCGTTTTTCCTTCTATTGGGTGGTATGTCCGCTTTTTTAATCATCGTCCCCCTCTCTACTTTTTCCTCCCCTCTTGTGTGTTGCTAATATGCTATAATTATGTATTTTAGTCGCTTATTACATTTTAATTTACTGTGCGTTAATGGAATTTGAGTTTTAATCGCTAGTTTCTTGCGGTAACTGTGTGTTTATGCCTTGTAGGAGTGATTCTAATCTATATAGATGTTATAAAATAAATTCAAGTGATTTGGAGCTTTAAAGTTTGAGTAAAAGTCCAAGGAATTAAGTCGGGATCGTGTTAGGGGAAAACTTTGATAGTTAAGAACAAACGAAGACTCGAATAGGCATATTTCACACTGTCTAGTAAAATAGATATAACATTTTCTCAGAACACCATTTGAATTCTACAATATATGGTTGAAAACCTAAGTCAAAGGTCTACAATATTCATGTTTTATATTTTTTCAAATTATAAACGGAATAGGTTGAAGAACACGATCGAAACCGCAACTGCGGACCTGAGGCAGGATGAGGCAGTATACCTGCCATATATCGCGGTCTACCGTAGTTGACCGTGGCCGCGGCAATCCAGACGTGAAATATTATCCTTTTTTGCGTACGAGAATGTATAATTATTTATTCCCAACCCTACTTGGTATGTATACATGGAAAAATGGTATTTTAAAAAGATGGACATTATTTTGACACAGATTCAAGCTAATGAGGCAGAGACACAATAGGAGCAAGGTGGGGAATTCTTCTATGAGTTTTTTCTTCCTCTTTCTATTTTTCATTGTTGGTTATGACTTTTAGAATTGTAGTTTTACATTTTATTTTTGAATAGCTAAGTTGTTATCTAGGGTTTTGATGGAATGTTTTGAAGGATAAATTTGTGTTATGTTTTTATATAATTGAGTAATAGTATTTTCTCTATTTGTTCAACTAGTTCTTTATTATAGTTAATTGACAGGATCCTCAATTAGCTGTGGTTATTTAGTATGTATTACTCGGGATATAGTACATATTTAGGTAGTTGTTGAATAACATTACTCCCGATGTATGTGTGGAATCAATAACCAAGGGATTAGCGATAACGAAACCTTGGGTGCGATCAAAATGAGTTATAACAAAAGACAGCTAGCGTAACTCGGTAGAGTGCGTCTAGTAAATCATGGTAACTACTTGGGTGAGAGTTACGACAATCAGAGAGCTCATGACCGGTAGTAAATACTTTGGCGAAATTATAGAAGACATAGCGGGAATGATTCTGACAATTGGGGTACCTCCTTATTCTTGACTCCAATCATTATACTTGTTAATTGATAGTTTTGCAGTTTTCTAGATTTGTTAGTTAATTAGATAAAAATAAATATTTTAATCATGATAATTAAAAACCTATTTGAACTTGTGTTTCTTAGCGATATTGAACAATTATATCTAAGCCTTAGTTCTCTGTGGGATTCAACTCCGGACTTGTAAATCGGATTATATTTGCAGCGACCACTTATCCTTTTTAGGACTGGAGTTGTGCATGATCAAATTTTGGCACCTTAGCCGGGGAACTAACGGTATAGTTGTAGGTGTACATATTGCTAGGTTACAAGTTTGAACTTTTATTTTATTATTTAATTTTTAATTTTTAATTTTTTAATTTTAGTTTTATTTATTTGTTTGATAAACATGGCATCATGGAAATTTGAGAATTTTGATGTTCGTAATTCTACTTTTAATCCTCGTTATGCATATTATGAAGGACACCACCTAGGGCAAAATTATCAAAATATTCTCGAGAGTGAATTTTGTACACTAACTCAATCTTATGTGTGGAATGTGTGTGATATGTGTGGTTGTCAAGATGGTCACTTTCATAGTTGTACTTATAGTTCTTATCTTCCCCCAACCCCTTATTTTGATGGTTCTTCTTTTTCTTGTGAAGTTAATAGGAACAAAGAACCCAGGTATGAGGACCTAAAAGAGATCAAGGATATGCTAAAGTGCCTAACGGAACAATATGATGAGATACAACTGCGGGTACAAAGGCAACGGGAAATTATTCACAACTTGGACGCTCAAGGAATAAATTAATTGAACCTTATAAAGTGCAACAAGTTGACATTGTGGATAGTAGTCATTATGAGCATGAATTGGCTGTATAATTGCCATTATGACGGAGGATATAAAAAAATATGAGGATGAGCTAGAGGAGGAGGCTAGAGTAGAACACCAACAATCAATCGCACTAGATTTTAAGGATGTCGATGTTGTAGAAGAGATACTAGAGTCAACCAAGGATATCGAGGATACATATTTAGTTGAGTCTATTGTCATTTGTATTAAGAATGTAGACAGTCCCAATGTTCATGTAGTTGAGCGCATTGGTTCTCACTTCAAGCAATTTTTCACATTATCTTTAGATGATGATATAGAAATATAGTCATACGAGCAATTTGAGGAGTCAGGGAATGAGGAACAAAGTGCTTGTATCCTGGAATTCATCTTGCCAGAAATTCGGGATTACACACCTCATCTGAAAGCCAAGAGGTACAGAATACTACATTATTTATTGGGCCAGTCAAATTTATTCCACCACCCCATGAGCATGATCATGGAGCAGAATTAAAACTTGGGGTCTGATTCATTAGTTCAAAGTGGAGGCAGAAAGTAATTCACGTTGTTCTGCGACATTAAATCAAGCGCTTGTTGGGAGGCAACCCAGCTTTATTACTTTTCTTTAATTTTGTTGTTCTTATAGTGTCAATTTTTTATTTTCTAGGAGCATAAAAAGCAAAGGTATTGGAAGGATGCAACAACAAACCAAATGGTTGGAACTAAGTGTGAGATACCCGCACGAAGGACCATGATTGGGAGAAGTCTGAGTACCATATGAGCTGCTAGTGCTTCGACTTTTGGCCTACTAAGGAGTTTATTTTACCCTCTTATTAGTATGGTGTGCATTAGGGACAATGCACAATTTTATGTGTCGAGTGGGAAGATTATTTAGGTGACTTTTTATGCTATTTCAGTTGTGTTACTTTAATTGAATAATTTTTAAAACATTTTTTAGAAAATGAAATAAAGGGATTGGAATTTTCTCAACGATGGATCTATTAGACAATTTTCTTGAGGGATTTAAGTAAAAAAAAGATTTTCTTTTGTTAGGTTGTGTAGCAATTATCCCCTTTTTTTTAAACCACAGTTCTTTTGCAAGGATTTTATTTGAACCGGGTGTAGTTATTTTTTCTATAGGAATATGAGCCATTGTGTTTTGCTTTGAATTGAAGCAATATCTCTTGACTTGGTTATTAAGAATAGTGAGAACTTTGATTATGATGCTTAGGCTCATTGTTTGACTCTTGTAGAAGTACCTTAAATTGTATGATCTTAACTTTGCTTAACTATTTTGACGAGAGTGTCTAGATGAATCCAATTCTGAGCGAGTTATGTGCCAAGTGTGTGTGAGGTTTAAGTGTTATTTTGTGCACTGCATTTGATGCCTTGAACTTGCCCTGTGTGTTTGTAAAGTGAAATATAGTAGTTTTGTTCAGTCTTAGAAGTGATATATATAAAGGATTGATCTATGTCTCCATGCATATCTAGAATCATTGGGTATTGTGAGCACGTGATTTTTGCCTCACACGAATTACTCCCAAAATATCAAAAATAAAAGAGTTTTTGTTTGTTTGCAATGTTTGGGGATCACATGTTCTTTTTCTTATCGCTTGCATTTGTGGGTCCGTGTCTGTTTGCTTAAGTTAACAATCAAAATACATATACCAAATATGTCGCATTTATATTTGCAGGGTCAGTTCCGTACTTAGAAATTGTTAAGTTTTATTTTGCGAAAATGAAAAGTCATAAAAAAGGGGTATTTCTTTTTTAGTTCTTGTCATTTAATGTACAATTTGGTAGTTAATTGTGTTAATTGTTACTAAAAATTAATTATAGGTGCTACAAGTCGATTTGTTTTTATATTTATATATATATATATATATATATATATATATATGTATGTATATATAGATATATGTATATAATAATGCAACATGGAGTGTAGTAAGGAGATCAGATTTGGGCCAAAACTTAATCCAAAAGCCAGGCCCAAGCGAATCACCTCTGGTCCAGTCCAACCCGTCCTCGATCGTGGCCGTTCATTTTGAATTGATCCTAGGGCCACGATCTCCCCTGTATACCCGTTCAAGAAGCACTGATCTGGGCCGTTCGATTCAGTGGATCCAACGGCCAATGCTTCATCCCCCAACCCGTTATGCAACCCGACCCAATCAACCCACAGACAACCCGACTCCAATAAACGACCAAACGGTATCGTTTGGATAAATAAAGCGATCCAGGCCGTTGATCTCATCAGATCAATCGGCCAGGATTTATTTCTCACATTGGTATATAAATCCCAAAAGCCCACCCCGCCCCCAAGCCGGACCCCCCTTACACTCGTCGTCTCTCTTAGAGACGAATCAACCTCGCCGCCCACCACCGTGCTCCGCCTGCCGGAAATCGCCTCACGGCGGTTCCGGTAGGCCAACGGCCACCAAATTTACACCAACCCTTCTCCTCACCTCCCTCTCTTCGAATCCGGCCTCCGTTAGTCTCGAATCCGTTTCGAGCGTGTCGAATATTGGATCAAAGGTCGCCGGGATTTGAAAACCATGCTAAACCTCACCAAAATCACACCATAGCTTCCCATGAGCTCCCTCATACCCCCACCGGCCTTAGTTTTGTTCGAATCTTGCCGGAACCAGTCGAGCCCCAAAATCTCGGCCATAAACCCTAAACTCGATTCCTGCCTAATTGAGGTCTAATAGACCTTAATTGGGATGTTTTCATTATTGAAAACATCTCAATTAAGGTCCATTGGCCTCAAAAACGAAGAATCCAAGTTCGAGCCATATTGATAACCGGACGAGTTAGGATTTAGCTTGAAGATTGAGGTATTTCTTCTCCTTTACGGTTCTAGTTTATTCATACTAGTTAGTTTAGTTTAATCGTTCCGTTAGTTTCATTCATTGTTGATTTCTCGGATATTCTTCTTAAATTCTCTATTTTTCTATTCTCCTACCAAAGACCTTTTATTTGGTCAATTTGTATTCTGTTAGTTGTTCGAATGTGTTTGTCATAGGATAGTTATTCGTTTCGATTAGCGTCGTCAAATATTTGGTTTTCATTTTTTGCCGAGATTTTCAGAATCACTGTTTGGCTAATTAATTTGTTATCATTGTTATGTGTTGTAGTTGATTAAATGTCGTCGTTTAACTGCATAGGTTGATTTGTTTGAGATTCCGGACAGTGATTAGCACTTTTGAATTGAATTGGAGTGTTTGATTGAAACTGAAATTAAGATTGGAATTAGCTGACTAGGAAATTAGGTGTTAGCATTTTAAAATATTCCTGATGCCCTGCACATGAAGCTGGACAGTGGAGCCTGCTGTCACAGCAGGGCACTTAGCCTTGTCTGGACAGAGATCATAGTAAACTAATAACACCCATGCTTAGACAAGTTTAAGTGGTAAAAACAGAGTAGGGTATGGGCTGGCCAGAGGGTAAAAACAATTCTAAGGATAGGCTGGCCAGTTGGGGAATTTGAATATATATAGAGGGAATAGGCAGACATGAGGGGGACACAGGAATAAGCAGAAATACACACACACATACACATTGCGTCACTGTTCCATTGAGGGTTGGCCACTGTCGTTGTTGCTGTTATTCAGTTGTTGTAGAGACTGTTTGTTTGCTGCTGTGTGTTGTCGAGTTTGGTGGTGTTGGTTGGTTGCTGTTGCTTCTGTGGTTGCTGCTATTGTTGTTGTTGGTCTGTGTTGTTGTGGTGGCTGTTGTTGCTGCTGTTTTTGTTGTTGAGGTCGTTGTTGTGGTGGTTTGTTGCATGCTTCTGTTGTTTGTTTGATCTTGGCTCCTGCTGTTGGTGTTGTGGTTGTTGTTCCTGTTGTTGGTGTTGTGGTTGTTGTTCCTGTTGTTGGTGTTGTGGTTGTTTGTTGCGTCTCACTGCTGCTGCAACTGACTTCTCCTCTTTGTAATTGCCAGGTACACAATTCTGTAACCCTTTTTGATTGAAGTTAGACATGAAACAGTCAAGAACCATTGTTCAATCGAAGGCCGCTTGTGTTTCCTAGTTGACCTTAGTTATGTGTTGTCTGTTATACGAATGGTAGATGTATGCATAATGAAGATCATTTCTTTTTAGAGTGAGTTATTAGTGATTAAATGTTGTATGATATTGGATTATTGAACTGAACCCTCGAAATGACATGAGTCATAGTTAATTAAATATGGTTATCTAATTCAAATAGATTGTTAGACAGGGTTGTAATAATGCGGACTAATTAACTCTGAATTAAAGAATAAGTATTTTTATATAGTATAATAATTTTGTATGCTAAGTGTTTACAAAAACTGAACCCTGGATATAAATGTTAGTGTATAAGCTTTATGTTCATTTTAAATCCAATAAACGGTCTTTAGCCATTTGATTAAGCTTAAAGCTTCAATACATGTGTAAATTGTTCTGCTATTAACTCATGAGTAATGATGCCCCACTTAGTTAAATGTTAGCATTTGAAATATCGAAATCGAACTGGAATTACAGTTTATCACGTTAGTCGTCCAATGTTTCATTCAAAAATCAGTAGTCGCACCTTTTATATAATTTAGCTCAATTATTGCTTTGTGTATTATTAAAAATGGAATCCCATTGGGAATTAGATGTTAAGCTAGCCATGAGATCGGAAGTTTCGAGTCATGTCGGGCCAAATGCACGTTGAGCTTGGCTTGAGCCCAAATAAAATTGTTAAGGTATTATAGGAATTGGGCCTTTTTAAGCCCAAATTTGTTATAAGTAAAAAATCTTAAATTACATAGGTAAATGAGAAATTTAATTGAAAAATATAAGATTGAGTTTCAAATTAGGTAGCGGGTTCAAGCTAAAAAAGGTCTTCCCTTTTGTTTGAATAAGGACTTGCGTTCGAGGCTCGAATTTATATTTTTGAATTAATTGGCCTTTAATGACAAATAAATAGAAAATTTTAGTTTGCTTTAGGACCGGCCTTTTAATAATAAAGATGAGACGAACCTCATCAAACAAAAAATACACAATTGCGGGGCCCTCAAATACACTGTTATGAAAAATGGTAGATTTGGAAGGATCGTTTACCGAATTTCTCGGTCTTTCACAAAGTTAACAACACGATAGACTCTTTAGGCACGATTTGTAAATAAAATGCTTTCCTAATTACGGGTGCGCATTTATGTGACCCAAATCTTATTCTTGGCGAAACTGAAATACATTGAAGTCGCAGGCGTACTGGTTGCGGTGCGACCCTAAATGTATTTTCGTGACGTCGTAATTCTTCTAAGAATTAAAGCGGAATATAAAAGCATACAAATAGCATACATAAAGAAATCAGATAGAAACAAAATGGCAGTTGAGCGACCGTGCTAAAACCACGGAATCTGGGAGTGCCTAACACCTTCTCTCGGGTTAACAGAATTCCTTATCCAGGTTTCCAGTTTCGCAGACTATATTACAAAGTCATAAATTTCCTCGGTTCGGGATCAAACCGGTGACTTGGGACACCATTATTTTCCCAAGTGGCGACTCGGAATTTAATAAATTGATCCCGTCTCGATTGTCCTTTAATTGGAAAAACTCCCTCGTGCCCCCGCGGGTGCGTAAAACGGAGGTGGGAGGTGTGACATATATATATATATATATATATATATATATTACCCACCTAATTGTTATGTATCATAGTTAAGTCATTTGAGCCTGTAATCTTGTTTCTTTGGCAACCACATTACAAGCCTTACCTATTTGTTTGAATTAATCATCTATTTGAACATTTTAACCTCTCATGAGCAGTTGAATTATTTTGAACTATATAAAAGTTAAAGTGTGGGGTGGTTGGTTTAGCTTTTGAGTGAAACTAATGAAATAAGGAGAAAGGTGCACTATTTTGAGAAAGTAAGAGCCACTTGAATTGGAAAAATATAGTTGCATTGCTATGAAAAAAAATATATTTCTTGATAAGTGGTGACTCTTGATGTAATTATGCTAAAACAAGTATGGGGTAATAACATTGATGTGAAGGTGGAGTTTGGTTTGACATAAATATGTGGTTTGAATGTTAAAGTGCTTAGGGAGGTGTAGTCACTCTTATATCTTAATGTATCCTACCCGTCTCGCGACCTATACTAAACCAAATAAAGTTCTAACTGATCCTAGCAGATTGAATTAGCTTGATTAGTAGAGTAGTACACTACGAGCAAGCCTATGGTGCATCTTTTGCGGCATATGAATATTTTTTCTTAGAGCGAGTGAATTCTTTCTATCTTGAGCTCCTAAGTGTTCTTAAATTTTATTATGTAGAACTACTCTCTTTTGTTGTATGAGGGCTCTTAATTCACGAAGGAAAGACAATGTCAGTAACCTCTATATATTAGAGTAAGTGGGTGAGTTGTGAATAATGCATGGTACTTGTGAGTCAAATCTTAAGGTGAAGATGTTACACTTTTGTGCTTAGTCTATTTTCAATATTTTTGGTGTGATAAGTTAGGAAAATTGCTTAAAAGGGTTGTGTCTAAATAAAGTGTAGTTTGATTTCTCCATGAAGAGCAATAATTTAAGTGTGGGGTATTGATGATAGGCAATAATTACGTATTTTAGTAGCTTATTACACTCTAATTTAGTGCATTTTAATTGAGTTTGAGCTTTAATCGCTAGTGTCATGCCCTAACTATGTGTTTTATGCCTTGTAGGCGTGATTCCGAGCTATATAGATATTATAGAATGAATTCAAGTGGCTTGGAGCTTTAAAGTCCAAGTAAAAGTCTAAAAAATTAAAATGGGATTGTGTCAGGGTCAACTTTGATAGTTAAGAACAAACAAAGAGTCGAGTAGGTATATTGTACACTATCTAGTAAAATAAATATAATATTTTTGTCATAACTCTATTTGGGCTCCACAATATATGATGGGAAAGTTAACACAAAGGGCTACAACTTTTATGTTTTACGTTTTTTCAAATTCCAAATGTAAGGCGGACTGAGGCAGTATACCTGCTATATATTGCGGTCTACCGCGGTTGAACGCGGCCGCGGCCGTCCAGACGTGAAATATTGTCTTTCTTGTGTTAGAGAAGGTATAATTATTTGGGATCGACCCTACTTGGTATATATACATAGAAAAATGGTATTTTAGAAGGATTGGACATATTTTTGACAGAGATTCGACCTAAGGAGGCAGAGATAAAATAGGAGTAAGGCTGAGAATTCTTCAACAAGTTTTTCCTTCCTTTTCCTACTTTTCAATGTGGTTATGATTTTTAGTATTATAGTTTTATATACTATTATGAATAGCTAATTTGTTATCTAGGGTTTTGATGGAACCTTTTGTACGTTAAATTCTTGTTATGTTGTTATATAATTGAGCCGTAGTATTTTCTCTATTTGTTAAACTATATTATTCTTGTGATTGACTGAAGGGCCCTCAATTAGCTATACCTATTTAGTGTGCATAACTCGGGATAGAGTGTATATTTAGGTAATTGTTGAACAACACCACTCCCAAAGTATATGAGGGATCAATAACTGAGGGTTTAAAGGCGGGATTAGAGATAACGAAATATTGGGTGCGATCTAAGTGAGCTGTAACAAGCCAGCTAACGTAACTCGTGAGAGTGCGTCTTGTAAATGGTTGTAATTACTCGGGAGAGAGTTACGATGGTCAGAGCGCTCATGATCGGTAGAGAATACTTAGGCAAATTTATAGAAAACATAGCGGGAAGGAAGGTGACAATTAGGAAAATCATAACTCTAGACCTCCTTAATCTTGACTCCAATCCTTATCTTTGTTTATTGATACTTTTACGGTTTTCTAGATTTGTTAGTTAATTAGATAAAAATAAATATTATAACCTTTATAATTAAAAAATTATTTGGATTTGTGTTTCTTAGCGATATTGAACAACTATAACTCAGCCTTTCAAACCGAATTATATTTGCAGCGACCGCTTATCCTTTTTAGGACTAAAGTTCAGCGTGATCCTATATATTTTAGGCTGTTATTACACTCTAATTTACTACACTTTAATTGAGTTTGAGCTTTAATCGCTAGTATCTTTGTGCTAACTGTATGTTTTATGCTTTGTAGGAGTGATTTCGAGCTATATAGATGTTATGGAATTATTTTAAGTAATTTGGAGTTTTAAAGTCTGAGTAAAAGTACAAGGAATTAAGGTGGGATCGTGTCATGGGTCAACTTTTATAGTTAAGAACAAACGAAGACTCGAGTAGGTATATTGCGCATTTTCTAGTAAAATAGATATAACTTTTTACTCCGAACTCCATTTGGGCTCCACAATACATGGTTGGAAATCTAATTCAAAGGGCTACGACTTTTACGTTTTACATTTTCCTGAATTCTAAACAGAACAGGGTGAAAAACACGATCGAAACCGCAACCGCGGACCTGAGGCGGGCTGAGGTAGTATACCTGCCATATACCGCAGTTGACTGTGGCCGTGGCAGTCCAGACATGATATATTGCCCTTTTTCGCGTAGTAAAAGGTATAATTATTTGGGCCCAAACCTACTTGGTATATATACATGGAAAAATGGTATTTCAGAGAGATTGGATATATTTTTTACGCAGATTCAACCTAAGGAGGCAGAGACATAATAGGAGCAAGGCGAGGTATTCTTCTACGAGTTTTTCCTTCCTCTTCCTATTTTTCATTGTTGGTTATGAATTTTAGTATTGTAGTTTTATATGCTATTATGAATAGCTAATTTGCTATCTAGGATTTTGATGGAGGTGCCTGGAGACGAAGAGCGTGCCGGAAGCCTACATCAGAGTGATCAAGTACATGTACGATGGAGCTAAGACTAGGGTTAGGACGGTGGGTGGCGACTCAGACCATTTCCTGGTGGTTTTGGGGCTTTATCAAGGATCTACGCTTTGCCCTCTCTTATTTGCTTTGGTGATGGATGGTCTAACTTATCATATCCAAGGGGATGTGCCATGGTGTATGCTATTTGATATAGTCTTAATAGACGAGACGAGGGCCGGTGTTAATGAGAGGTTGGAGGTTTGGATACAGACTCTCGAGTCTAAGGGTTTCAAACTATGCAAGTCTAAGACAGAATACCTTGAGTGCAATTTTAGCGCCGAGTCGAGCGAAGAAGAAGTAGTTAGGGACGTGAAGCTTGGTCCTCAGGTCATTGCCAAGAGGGACAGTTTCAGATACCTTGGATCGGTGATTCATGGCGATAGATAGATTGATAGAGATGTCACTTACCGTATAGGGGCAGGGTGATCGAAATGGAGGCTTGCATGGAGAGTCTTGTGTGATGGGAAGGTACCACAGAAACTCAAGGGGAAGTTTTATAGAGCTGTGGTTAGACCAGTCATGTTGTACGGGGCAAAGTGATGGCCGGTGAAGAACTCTCATGTTCAGAGAATGAAGGTCGTGGAGATGAGGATGCTCAGGTGGATATGCGGGTTCACCAGGTTAGATAAGGTTAAAAATGAAGTCATCGGGAGAAGGTGGGGGTGGCCCAAGTGGATGAAAAGCTGCGGAAAGCGAGGCTTAGGTGGTTCGGGCATGTGAGGAGAAGCCCAGATGCCCCGGTGAGGAGTTGTGAGCAGCTGTTGGTAGTTGGCGCGAGTCGAGGCAGAGAGAGGCCCAAGAGGTATTGGGGAGAGATAATTAGGCAGGACATGGCTAAATTGAGAATTTTCGAGGACATGACCCTTGATAGGAAAGACTGGAAGTCTAGTATCAAGGTTTTGGAATATGGGCTTCTAGAATTTCATGCACTTCTTCCCCGAGGCAGGGCCGGGGTTTGGTATGGCTATACATAGTAGATTTGTGTATTTGCATTGCATGCCATTTTACTTATGATGTATGGTTTCAAAATTACCTATGTGATTATTGCTGGAGTTGCTAATGCCCTTTATTTCTGTTGTTGTTTTTGTGTATCTTGTCCTTTTGTATGCCATGCTATTTATGGTTTATGTTTATATAATTATTTAGGTGATTTCTATTGGAGTTACTAATGCCCTGTTGTTTTTGTCTTGTTTTTGTTTTTGTTTTGTTTTGTTTTATCTTTTCATTTTCCCGAGTCGAGGGTCGACTAGAACAAGCCTACCTGCCCTTTCGGGTAGGGGTAAAGCCTGCGTACACACTACCTTCCCCAGATCTCACTCTGTGGGACTATACTAGGTAGTTGTTGTTGTTGTTATGTTAGTTTTGATGGAACCTTTTGTAGGATAAATTCTTGTTATATTTTTATATAATTGAGCCATCGTATTTTCTATATTTGTTCAATTAGCTGTTTATTGTAGTTAATTGACAGGATTCTCAATTAGTTGTGCCTATTTAGTATGTATTACTAGGGAGAGAGTTCATATTTAGGTAGTTGTTGAACAACATCACTCCCGAGGTATGTGAAGAATCAATAACCAATGGTTTAAAGGTGGGATTAGGGATAACGAAATATTGGGTGTGATCTAGGTGAGTTGTAATAAAAGCCAGGTAGCGTAACTCGAGAGAGTGTGTCTAGTAAATTATGGTAATTACTCGGGAGAGAGTTACGACGGTCAGAGCACTCACGATCGATAGAGAATACTTAGGTAAAATTATAGAAGATATAGCGGGAAGAATTTCGACAATTGGGAAAATCATAACTTTAGACCTCCTTAATCTTGAGTCCAATCATTATCCTTGTTAATTGATTGTTTTACGGTTTTCTAGATTTGTTAGTTAATTAGATAAAAATAAATATTATAATCTTTATAATTAAAAGAAAAATTTGAACTTGTATTTCTTAATGATATTGAACAACTATAGCTAAGCCTTAGTTTTTTGTGGGATTCGACTTCGAATTTGTAAACTGGATTATATTTACAGCAATCGCTTGTGACTAGAGTTAGCATGATGATGTGTGCTTTTCTATTATATGGGGACCTAAAGATGAAATTCTTGTGAGAAAAGTGTGTAAAAAAATGCGACGTGGGAGAATCCAAAAAGGAATGTGCCAGTAATTTTTGTTAAAGAGAATCCAATGTGTAGATTATGTGAATTAATGGGGAAATTGCCAAGGAAGTGGCATGTGAGTGGGAGTTAGTTACTAGAGATAAAATGAAATCTTTGGCATTTGACAATTTTTCTTTCATTATTTCTAGTTAATAAAATAAAATACTATTCCTACCTGATTAATATATAACGATAAAATATGGTAATTACTCAGAATATATTTATTAAAATCATTAACTTGAAAAGGATAAAGACCCGCTAAAACATATTTTTGAATCCTTTTTCTTTCTTTTGAGAAAAGAACTCAATTAATATGTAAAATTGTGACTATTTTTGTTGTTTTTAATTAATCTAAAATAAACCTATAAAAAGGTAAAATAAAACTAAAATATTAAGATTAAACTTAAAATCTATTTAAATACTAAAAATTGAGTGAAAATCCAAACATAGTCATAAATTAGGTGCTCATATTTGCCCCTAGAAAAAAAATATTGGTCACAGTTAAAAGTCGGACCTGATTCCTATCCTATATAGGTAGAATACAACTCATAAAAAGTGTCCTGTTTGAGATGCAAACCTACTGAGCCCAAATATTTCTACTAAGAAGGTCCTTACTATGGTGACTGGCATATGTAGGAACTTCTTGTGGTATGGAAATGAAGAAAACGACAAGACGGATCTTGTAGCTTGGGATATAGTTAGCCAGCCTAGGTCTACTGGGGGATTAAATGATATGAATTTATTCTTGTGGAACAAAGCAACTATTAGTAAGCTTATACGGGCTATTGCACAAACAACAACAACAATCCAGTATATTCCTACAAAGTGAGGTCTGATGAGGGTAATATGTAAACAGGCCTTACCTCTACCCGAGAGGGCAGAGATGTTGTTTCCAATCGACCCTCGGCGCAGGAGAGAGAAAGGCAAACAAAAATAAAAACACAAATAATTATCTAACAGCATTAGTGTTATTACAATGTATTTGTAAAATAATTCTGGAAATATAAATAAATACAAACAAATATATGCATAAACAGAAATGAAGAAACCAATTCGAGCCCACTGAATTCACAGTGTTTCCTTAAGGAATTTAATCCCCTCCTAGTACCCAAGGTTATGGATTATTTCCTCCCAGGATAGAACGAATTACACACTGGTGTAGTGGTACTGCAAACCCCAGTGTTTCAGCGAACACAAAGTTCGGTAGCAAATCACACTTACTTTTTGCTTTGTTTGATGCTAAAAGTATGCAGAAGAAAGGAGGAGAAACTCAGAAATTCGTAGTGAAATTCTGAGGAGAATAGTGTTGTATTTATAGCCAAAAGTTGGGCTGAAATCTGAAGAGTCTCTTCAGAATGGCTGTTTCTGCAAAACTGCCACAGCATAAATGCCATTGCATAAATGGCCATTTACTCAATAATAAAGAGGAAAAATAAAGAGGGAAAATTGATGGGTAGTTGATTTTCTGTTACAAAAACAGAAAAAACTGAAATTTGGATTTAATATTAATATTTATTTAATATTAATATTCTGTTATTAAAATAAATATTTTAATAACATTTCTGTTAATATTTTACTATTAACAAATAAATTTGGTCCAAAAAGTTAATCAGTCGATCATTTGACCAAATCCAAATCCAAATCCAAATCCGAATTCGAATCCGAATCCGAAGCCGAAGCCGAAGCCGAAGCCGAGCCGAGCCGAGCGAGCGACGACGACGACGGCGCGAG
This sequence comes from Nicotiana noctiflora, assembly GCA_032618575.1. NCBI lineage: Eukaryota > Viridiplantae > Streptophyta > Magnoliopsida > Solanales > Solanaceae > Nicotiana > Nicotiana noctiflora. Next base: position 20,580 of record JASVEL010009735.1, read on the forward strand.
GCTTGCTTTCCTCTCAACTCTTTAAGAGCTAGAAGAAGAGCAATTGCTTATATACCCATAAAAAACCTCTTCCTCTTCCGATATGGGACAATGCCCATTTACCAAGGAGAGGGAAATTAAAATTTCACTCAAAATTTCATTTCCCTCCATTTCCCATTCACCCTCTTTTAACTCTTTAATATATTAATTAAATATATTAAAAACCCAACAATCCCCCACATGAATGGGGAATGGCTATATCACGGAAGTATGCATGAAAAATTGTGTGATTCGCAAGTAAGGATTACTTGCATCTGGATAAGTAGGTTTCCCTTTGAACTTTCCGTAGTGAACTTATGTCGGATATACTCGATCAATCGGTAGATTTGATATTTTTGAACCGTCGAACTTTGGTGTATACCTAGACAACCACAAGTCACACAACCAACCCTTAACCGTCTTTGGTTCTCATTGTTGTGTTCGTTTCAGCCATGAACACCGCCTGGTTTCATAAGTGCGTAGAGAACTGGCCTTACAGAATTCTCCTTGAAGCGGCAAACACTTCACACTTACATAGGTGATTCCTAAACGTGTCATCCCATAGATACACTATTTGATATACCCCGTATCAAATTTAGAAATCATTAAAAAGCCTTAATTCTTTATCCTTGGTACTGAAACATTGTCTTATAAGAGAATGGACCAAAAGTTTATTTGACAATGTTGAACCGTCATAAATGACTTTGTTTGATCTCCTTGAACCTAGATCTTGGGATCTCCAGTCTTCTAGGTAGAGTTACTGCCACTATGACTTGTTCTCGGCCACAGTCCCATTCCCTTGATGATTTCTCAACTACATCTCTAGTTAGGCCTTTTGTAAGTGGATCCGCCACATTATCACTTGACTTTACATAGTCAATCGTGATAATTCCTCTAGAGAGTAATTGTCTAACGGTTTTATGTCTTCGTCGTATATGACGAGATTTGCCGTTATACATAACGCTCCCAGCCCTTCCAATTGCCGCTTGACTATCACAGTGTATGTATATTGGTGCCAAGGGTTTGGGCCAAAATGAAATATCTTCCAAGAAATTCCGGAGCCATTCAGCTTCTTCACCGGCTTTATCCAAGGCTATGAACTCAGCCTCCATTGTAGAGCGGGCAATACAAGTTTGTTTGGATGACTTCCAAGATACCGCTCCTCCACCAATGGTGAATACATATCCATTTGTGGACTTGGAATCAGTTGATCCGGTGATCCAATTTGCATCACAATATCCCTCAATGACCGCAGGATATTTATTGTAGTGCAAAGCAAAGTCCTGGGTATGTACTAAGTACCCCAAAACTCGTTTCATGGCCATCCAATGAGATTGACCTGGATTGCTCGTATATCGACTCAATTTACTTATAGCACGGGCTATATCTGGTCGTGTACAGTTCATGACGTACATTAAGCAACCCAACACACGAGCATAATCCAATTGTGATATGCTTTGGCCTTTGTTCTTTGCTAATGCAAGATTCACGTCAATTGGAGTCTTTGCAACTTTAAAGCCCAAGTGCTTGAATTTTTCAAGTACTGTCTTGATATAATGAGATTGTGACAACGCCAGACCCTGAGAAGTCTTATGGATCTTAATTCCTAGAATTAAATCAGCAACTCCCAAGTCTTTCATATCAAACTTTCTAGTTAGCATACGCTTAGTAGCATTTATATTGGCAATGTCATTACTCATTATGAGCATATCATCCACATATAAGCAAACAATGACTATGTGATTTGGAACATTTTTAATGTACACACATTTATCACATTCATTTATCTTAAACCCATTTGACAACATTGTTTGGTCAAATTTAGCATGCTATTGTTTGGGTGCTTGTTTTAATCCGTAAAGGGACTTAACAAGTCTACAGACCTTCTTTTCTTTACCTGGAACCACAAACCCTTCTGGTTGTTCCATGTAGATTTCTTCCTCCAACTCTCCATTTAAGAAAGCTGTCTTAACATCCATTTGATGAATTTCAAGACCATAAACTGCAGCTAACGCTAGTAACATTCGTATGGACGTAATTCTTGTAACTGGAGAGTATGTATCAAAATAATCAAGACCTTCTCGTTGTCTATACCTTTGACCACAAGTCTTGCCTTATATTTGTCAATAGTACCATCATCTTTAATTTTCCTCTTAAAGATCCATTTAAAACCCAACGGTTTGTTTCCGGGAGGAAGATCAACCAATTCCCATGTATGGTTGTTCAATATAGATTCTATTTCACTATTGACTGCCTCTTTCCATAACAATGATTCCGAAGAAGACATAGCTTCTTTAAATGTTTGAGGCTCACTTTCCAATAAGAAAGTCACAAAATCTGGTCCAAATGAAGTATACGTCCTTTGACATTTACTACGCCTTGGATATTCCTGGTTAAGTGTACTTTCTTTTGCTTCTTCCCGAGATCGTTTAGATCCTTCACTAATCGACTCACATTCCTTTTTGTACGGATATATATTTTCAAAGAACTCAGCATTATCTGATTCTATAACCGTATTATTATGAATGTCGGGATTTTCTGATTTATGAACCAGAAATCGATATGCTTTACTATTAGTCGCATATCCTATGAAAACACAATCAACGGTTTTCGGTCCTATTTTTACCCTTTTGGGTTTAGGAACTTGCACTTTTGCCAAACACCCCCACACTTTAAAATAATTCAAGTTGGGCTTCCTTCCTTTCCATTTTTCATATGGAATGGATTGTGTTTTGCTATGGGGTACTCGATTTAGTATTCGGCTAGCCGTAAGTATGGCTTCCCCCACAAGTTCTGTGGCAAACCAGAACTTATCAATAATGCGTTCATCATCTCCTTTAATGAACGATTCTTTCTTTCTGCAATCCCATTGGATTGGGGCGTGTAAGGGCCGTTGTTTGATGAATAATTCCATATTCTAAACATATTTGTTCAAAAGGAGATTCATATTCACCACCCCTATCACTTCTTATCATTTTGATTTTCTTGTTAAGTTGTGTTTCAACTTCATTTTTGTATTGCTTGAATGCGTCTATTGCCTCATCTTTACTATTAAGTAAGTAAACATAGCAATATCGAGTACTATCGTCAATAAAAGTTATGAAATACTTCTTTCCACCGCGAGATGGTATTGACTTCATGTCACAAATATCTGTGTGAATTAAGTCTAAAGGATTTGAATTCCTTTCAACCGACTTATAAGAATGTTTAACATACTTAGATTCCACACATACTTGACATTTTGATTTGTCACATTCAAATTTAGGCAATACTTCCAAATTAATCATTTTTCGCAAGGTTTTATAATTGACATGACCCAAATGTATATGCCATAATTCATTTGACTCAAGTAAGTAAGACGAAGCTGAAATTTTATTATTATTCTCAACGACCATTACATTCAGCTTGAAAAGGCCCTCAGTGAGGTAACATTTTCCTACAAACATTTCGTTCTTACTTATTACAACCTTATCGGAAACAAAAACACACTTAAAACCATTCTTAACAAGAAGTCCAGTAGAGACTAAATTCTTCCTAATCTCGGGAACATGAAGGACGTTGTTCAAAGTCACCACTTTGCCGGAAGTCATTTTGAGAAATATCTTCCCACATCCTTCAATATTGGCCTTAGAAGCATTTCCCATAGAAATCGTCTCGTCGGGTCCAACAGGAGCATAAGTAGCAAACGCTTCTCTAATCTGCACAAACATGGCGAGTGGCTCCAGAATCAATCTACCACTCTCTAGGATTGCCTACCAAGTTGCATTCGGAAAGCATGGCACATAAGTCATCAACATCATCATGCTTTTCAACCATGTTTGCTTGACCCTTTTTCTTGCCTTTCTTCGGAGCACGACACTCCGTAGATTTGTGTCCGGGTTTTCCACAATTGTAGCAGTTTCCACTGAACCGCTTCTTGCTTGGGTTGTATTTTGGTCCAGAAGTCTTCTTCCTCTTCTTGTTCTCTTCAACAATATTTGCTCCCATTATTGTTGAGTTTCCACGGCCTCTCTTTTCAGCAGCTTTATTGTCCTCTTCGATTCTCAACCGAACAATGAGATCTTCAAGGGACATCTCCTTGCGTTTGTGTTTCAAGTAGTTTTTGAAGTCCTTCCACAAAGGAGGCAACTTCTCAATCATTGCTTCTACTTGGAATGCTTCATTGATAACAAGACCTTCAATGAAATTTTCATTAGTAAAAATACTAAGGTTACTACTTTCAACATCAATATTAATTTGATTTATACCTTCAGCAAGGAGATCGTGAATAATCACTTGCAATTCCTGGACTTGGGTAATAACAGACTTGCTATCTACCATTTTGTAGTCCAAAAACTTTGCAGCAACAAACTTTTTCAACCCGGCATCTTCAGTTTTGTATTTCTTTTCAAGCGCAGTCCACAGTTCCTTTGACGTTTCTACGCCACCGTAGACGTTATACAAAGAATCTTCCAGCCCGCTTAGAATATAATTCTTGCATAAAAGTCTGAATGCTTCCACGCCTTAACGACGAGAAAGCATTCAGTTTCTGGAGTTTCGTCAGACAACACAGGAACATCTTCTTTGATGAACTTCTGGAGACTTATAGTAGTCAAATAGAAGAACATCTTTTGTTGCGAGCGCTTGAAATCAATCCCGGAAAATTTGCTTCGGGTTTCTCCGCCAGTGCCAATGCTGTCGGAGTCGTTCAGCTTGTTGAGGCATTAGCAGTCACCATTGGAACTGCTTGGTTCTCATTCTCATTAGTCATTTCTGTAAAAGAATGACACAAATATTAAAATCACGTAGATTTTAATAGATTACAAAACCACAAAGGTTTTACTCTTCCAGAAACAGTAAAAACAAATACAGAAATATAATTAAATTCCTTAAGCTTGTTATTACAATGTATTTGTAAAATAATTCTGGAAATATAAATAAATACAAACAAATATATGCATAAACAGAAATGAAGAAACCAATTCGAGCCCACTGAATTCACAGTGTTTCCTTAAGGAATTTAATCCCCTCCTAGTACCCAAGGTTATAGATTATTTCCTCCCAGGATAGAACGAATTACACACTGGTGTAGTGGTACTGCAAACCCGAGTGTTTCAGCGAACGCAAAGTTCGGTAGCAAATCACACTTACTTTTTGCTTTGTTTGATGCTAAAAGTATGCAGAAGAAAGGAGGAGAAACTCAGAAATTCGTAGTAAAATTCTGAGCAGAATAGTGTTGTATTTATAGCCAAAAGTTGGGCTGAAATCTGAAGAGTCTCTTCAGAATGGCTGTTTCTGCAAAACTGCCACAGCATAAATGCCATTGCATAAATGGCCATTTACTCAATAATAAAGAGGAAAAATTGATGGGTAGTTAATTTTCTGTTACAAAAACAGAAAAAACTGAAATTTGGATTTAATATTAATATTTATTTAATATTAATATTCTGTTATTAAAATAAATATTTTAATAACATTTCTGTTAATATTTTACTATTAACAAATAAATTTGGTCCAAAAAGTTAATCGATCGATCATTTGACCAAATCCAAATCCAAATCCGAATCTAAATCCGAAGCCGAAGCCGAAGCCGAACCGAGCCGAGCGACGACGACGACGACGACGCGAGGCTTGCTTTCTTCACAACTCTTTAAGATCTAGAAGAAGAGCAATTGCTTATATACCCCATAAAATCCCTCTTCCTCTTCCGATATGGGACAATGCCCATTTACCAAGGAGAGGAAATTAAAATTTCACTCAAAATTTCATTTCCCTCCATTTCCCATTCACCCTCTTTTAACTCTTTAATATATTAATTAAATATATTAAAAACCCAACAATTAGTTACTGCAGCATACATCGCACAAGGGCTATTGCACAGAAAGAAAGAAAAAATGTGGGTGCTCTGGGTGCACACTCACTACATAAAGGGTAAGGATCAAGATAGTACGGCTACACCAAAGCATGCAGGCTTCTTGGATAGTGAGAAAAGTATTTGATGCTAGGAATTGGCTAACTATATGAGTTGGGACAATGAAGTAGCTTCGTTATCTCAGAAAGAAAATAACAGAAGAGCAACTGGAGCAGTATTGAGGTCTTATTTGCAGCAACAGTATATCACGTGCATCTGGACATAAAGAAACAACAGGAGATTCCAACAAACCAGTCGAGAAAGTTGTGATAGACTTAGGGAAATAGCACTATAATTCTACATTATAGGGCAACAACAGCACAAATGGCAACAAATATAAGAGAATTATTCTAGCTTGTGGGCAGCGACTAGGACTAGACCCTTCCTGAAAGATGAGTAACACAATAGCTTGCTATGGAGCAATAGGAAGATAGTTGTTATCCTTTGGTTATTTTTGTATGACCCGACTCAAGCTGGTGTACATTTGATACTTTGGTTCATAAAATTTAATCTTTAACCAAAAAAAAAAACATTTCACATCCTTTTACTGCATTTTAATGTATATCACGAGTAGAAATCATGTGATTTCGTCCATAATTTCCGATCAAATTCAGATTGATTTTAATTGAATGGAAAAATGATGGTCGCAAACCTGTACCGACCGCAACTGATTGGAAATTTCCAACCGTAATCGATCGAAAACATCAATGTGTTAACTGACTGTGAAACATTAACGATTTCGGTCGGAAAATCTTAGGACGGAAATCTATCTTATTCCTAGTTGTGATATGTGAGGGGCCATATAAAACGAGTGAAAACTGAATTTCACGAGTTTGCATTGGTCCAAGAATTTAATAAAGAACTAACTGACAGAAAAGATAAAAGTATTCATCTAAACATTGTTGATTTCCAGATAGTTGGGAAAGGACCAATCGCATCGTTTTCATATGCCCGTGGCATATGCTGCGGATAAAATTTCAACTTCGCAAAATGGTACTTCCTTCCCTTTCACAATAAGCGACAAGGTTTCTTTTAGCACGCTCATTAAAAAAATATTAAATCCTATATAAAAATATCTAGTATGACTAAATTACCATTGTTAAATATTGATCACATAGTTATAGTGAGGAATGAGAAAACTTTTTAGGGAATATCCATGTAAGGGTAAAAGAGTGAAAATAAATTTTTAGTTTTTCTTCATTACCTAACTGGACATTTATTTTGAACCAAAATAAAAAAATAAACTAGTCACTTATTGTTGAAGCTAATTAATAAGTAGTATAGTGGTAGTGAGCCCCACTCAAGATGAGTTGGTATAAGTTAGTTAGTTGTTAGTATTTGTATATATATACATATGTGTATACACTGTACATAACACAATTGATTTGAAAAAATCAGATACGGTTATTCTCTTTCTTCTTCTCTCTTTTCTATTCATTTTCTTCTTCTTCATTTCCTCACTGTAACAGCTTCTTTAGTCTCCATTCTCATGGTATCAGAGCTTTGGTTAAAGCTTCTGTATTAGTTAGTTATAGTGAAATTCAATTCCAGATTCGATTCATTTTTTTTTGAGCTATTGATCGATATTTTCAATGGCAATTGACAGAGCTTCTTCAGCTCCAATTGACCCAACTGCTTCTACAGTTGATTCGAGTATAGATCTAGTTCATCATCATCATCCTCTCTACGTTCATCCATCTGATACACAAGGTACTGTTTTGATTTCAATTCAGCTTCAAAAACCTGAGAATTACTCACTGTGGAGTAGATCTATGAAGATTATTCTGCTTGGCAAAAATAAATTGGGATTTGTGTTAGGAACTTGTAGAAAAGACATGTTTGATCCAAGTTTGCATGAGCTATGGGATAGATGTAATGATATTGTCTTAGCCTGGATAATGAATACGGTATCTCCAAATTTACTTAGCTCTATGATTGTGAGCACGTGATTTTTGCACCGGACAAATAATTCCAAAATTAAAATAAATATATTTTTGAGTGCAATTACTAGCTTTGGTTGGAATTACCTGCACTTTGTGTGTTTGAATAAATGGAAATTAGAAATATCAACAAATTAGGCTAGGTAATTACTTTTTTTTAATTAGTTAAGTTCTAAGAAGAAAATCACCAAAAATATATTAAATAGCGGAAATTAAGGAAAAATAGTAGAAAAATTGCAAAAAAATATTAATTAGGGTAAGTAGGAAATTAGGTTTTATAATATTCCATAAAAAAAAGAAAAAAAATATAAAAGAAAATACATAAAAATTAAATAACATCAAAAAATACAAAAATACATATAGGCATAATAGACTGGGCCGATTAAAACTTATGTGTTCAGTCCAGTGATGTGGCCCAAGAGCGTGGCCCGTCTGATCCGTATGAAGACCCAATCTCAGCCGTTCAACCTCGTTAATCTAACGGCAGTGATATTTAGTTGAACTTAGGCTTTTAATTAAATTGAGAGATTGAATCTGGGCCGTCCGTTTGGATTAATCTAACGGGTGATGGCCTAGGGTCTCATGTGCAACCAAACGATGGCGTTTTAGTAACGCCTGTTCCGAACCGTTGATCTCCATCGAGTGGACGGTCCAGATTACCTCAGACATATGGCCTATATAAGGCTTTTGTCTGAGAATTTTGGCCATTTTTCCAAATACCAAACCCTAGCCGCCCCTGAGGTCTTCTTCTCCTCTCCCCATCATCTTCATCGTTACCTTCGAACCCTAGATATCCATGGCGGCCACCACCCTCCACGGTGGTCGCCGGCCTTTCTACTCCATTCTCTCTTCTTTTCCTTCTTCTTTTCCTTCTTCTTCATCAAAACCTTGGAAAAACAGACCCTTTCCTTAGAACTCCGGTCACCGGAACTTCGCCGGTGACCACCCCAAACAACGAGAACCGTCCCCAAACCAACGCCAATCGCTTCATCTTCACCTTATCTATCCAACCGTACCACCCACACCCCTCGAATATCTCTTGAACTTCTCGAATATCCCAAAGAAGGTCGCCGGAAACCTAACTCCGGCGACTCGGAACTTCAACCCCAATCAAGACCACGCCTTTTACCCTCCCCAAACACCCCTCTGCGAACCAAAAACCCAAAAGGCCTCATCTTAAAGCCAAACAATGGAAAATAGAAAAGAAAATGAGAAAAAGGAAAAAAACAAAAAAGAAGAAACAAGAGAATAAGAGGGTCTAAAAGAAGTCCGAGAGAGAGTGAAAGAGAAAAGAAATAGAAAAGCTTGGGGGACAGACCCCGCCAAGCTAAGTGACTTCATCCTTTTTTGTGTTTTAGCTTTTGACTTGCTAGCATGTTTATTGTTCTTGTTTTTATCTATTTTGTTATTTTGTTATTTTTTTTGTTTTTGATATCTTGTGCTTCACATGAATAGTTTTAGGGTTTTGATTTGTTCATCGGTGCTCCCTGCTCATCTTTTTTGTTTCTTATCTTTTATTTTATATATATGTTACATCTGTCGGTTTAGGTATTCTCTTTGAATCTGTTCATCTTCTAAGAGCCTGTTATATTAGGGTTTTCTATCTCTCTGCTTATCATTGGTTCTTTTCTTTTTATGTTAATCTCTCTTGTTTCTTCGCATGATTAGTTATAAAGTTCTTACCAGTTGTTTTTTCTTTTGTTTCACATCTCTTTGCCTGGGTCTCTGATGTTGAGTTGTAGGGTTTCATAACCTGTTCCTTTTGAGCCTGTTAGTGATAGGACTTTGTCTGTTATATGTCTTGTTTTGATCACATGGATTTTTGCTCTAAGATTGAGAAGTTCATCTTTGCTGTATCACTTTCGACTATTGGTTTCTGATTTATCTCAAAAATTTGACTGTTGATAGTTGTTCTCTTGTTACTTCTGTTCGTTTGTTTCTGATAAGTTGAAGGCCACTTTGATTCTCTTCTCTTTTTCATCTTGTGAACCATGTGGTCTTTAATCTGTTTAGCTCTTATAGTATAACTTCTCTTTTATTTGTCATGCATGCTTTATTCTCTGTTCATCTTCATGTTAAACCTCCTTTGTATGTTCTTCACCTTTGGTTATGAATTTACCTGTCTGTTTGGTCTTCAACAATCTCAGATATCTTTGTTGTTTCCATTCAGGTTTTAGTAGTTTAGCTCTCAAATTGGGATTTGTTCTATTCAGCTTTCCATGTTTTTACCGTTTCCCTCTTAATATGATTTTAGGATTAGTCAATAGACTTTCATGACTATCTAAGGACTACCACTCTGATCTTTCTCATATCCTGTGTCATGAACCATGGTGATTCTGAGTTGTTCAAACTTTCATATGACTTGAATTAGTAGTAATTAGGTCTTAATTAACATGAGTTCATACTTTGTCTCATACAATTGGATAATGTGAGTTAATTAACTGAAATTCAACCATATGAATTGCCTTTTCTGAGTTTTGGTTGATTATTTCATCTTGTTTGATTTTATGTGCCTTAATATGCAATCCATGTTGAAATTGATTTAGTTTTATTGGTTCTTGTTGAATGCAAGTGTTTGATTAACACTGATTATACCTTAGGGGAATTGGTTATAGCTGTTAGTGCTAGGCTTCATAAAATGGCTAGTTTAAAAATAGGTTAAAACTGAAAATCACAAAAATAGGTTATAATTGGCCTAAGAGTGGTCAACTTTGCAAAGGTTGACCAACTCTATAAGTCCCTAACACACCAGTCCACCTTAAAAAGGGGCTGGTTGTGCAAAATGGCTAAGTGTACAAATGCAGACTTGCCAAGGCTCTTTTGTGAGCCCTGAACATTAAAGTGGCCAAACCTGCAATGGTTTTGGGCCCAACTGTTCAGCAATTGGGTTTAATTACCCAAGCTAAGTCTCAACTCGAGACTGGCTAGTTTTTAAATAGTTAATTCCAATAATAAAGCAGGCTAGTCCTGCAATTAGTTTAAAATTGAAGTAATTTGGTCTTAATTAACTGGAACTAAGTTAAAATAGGCTAAAATTGAAATAGTTTCTTAAAGTAGAATTGGCCAGCCCTTAAATACCAATGCAAGGGATGGCTATTAGTTAAATAAGTCCCAAAAAGCTAAAACCTGACCTAGGTAGGTCGGGTAAATCAGCAGTGCCCTTAGGGGCACAATTGGAAACCAATTTGGTAAAACAGTGAATAGGGTGAAATATATAGGGTTAAGGGAGTCATTTGTACCCCTGATTTCTGCAATTTTGCAGAGATTTAAGGGTATAATGGTCTCCCTAAAAAGGGAAATCAGTAAAAATCTATAACCCTTAGGGCTACATTGGTAAAAACTCATAAAAAAGAATCTTTAGAACCTTCCAGCACATGCTGGAAGGATTTCTGCTAACAGATTTGGGGCCAAAGTGTGAATTGGGTAATTTTAAGAGGGGGAGAATTGGGATTTTATCCCATACTTTCTCCCCAAGTTTCAACCCTTTCCCACACCTATAAATACCCCAATAAAAGGACTGATTAAGGGCTGGCTTTTGATAAGAAAAGTTCAGAGAAAAACATAGTAATCTAGCAATAAGTTTTCTGGAAATTTCGAGTGAGGAGAACTTGTTGATTCCAATCTGATTCTTTGGGTTTTTCTGCTCGATTACCTGCCTGGTTTTCTTCTTGTGTTGCTATTGCTGGATTTTCTCTTGCTGATAGCTGTGTTGTTTGCTCATTTGGAATTCAATTCTACACTGTTGCATCTACCTGTTGAGTCTGTTGCTGTGCCTGCTTTCTAATCCCCTAGAACTCATTGGTTTCTATTATTGATCCAGGTACATCTCTCTTTCAATGAAGCTGTAATGATGAATTGCTGAATGAAAAAATGAAGTTCAAGTGTTGAATCATCTTTTGTTTTGTATTTTGAGCTTATTCCTTTTCGTTAATAGTTTAGTATGATCTGATTTGTAATTTAAATGTAGTGTAGTATGTAGGAGTAGAAAAACAAAAACAGAACAGTGTAATAGATAGATTAATAGTAGTAGTGTAGTGTAGGTAGCATATCACTTAGTTAAGTAGGTAAAATCCATAAAACAAAGTTAAATGACCATCACATGAATTAATAACAACAAGCTCGTAGTAAAACTATCAATCATGCCCACGCAGTAGTCTGTTTTAGATCCATACCTGGATTTGAGTAAATCAAAATAGGAAATAACTAAAATGAAGTAACAATTCAATTAAGACCGGATTTGTGGCATCAAAATTAGTTTAGTTCATAGTAAGATCAGTAGTTAATCACATATGTCGAATCGTATATATAGATACAAAGCTAAAAGGGAAGAACAATTAACAGAAGTAACGAGTCATTTGCAATTGGGTGTGTGATAATGAATGAGTACAAATCATAGAAAATCCAGTAATATGATCTCGTATATATATCATTAATCCATTAGCCTTAGATAACCTAGTCATCATTATATATATATATATCATTAATCAATTAGCCTTAGATAATCTAGTCATCATTAGCAAGTGTTTGGACTGTTTAAATAAAACGTCACACAGTTTAATCATTTGTCCTTAACTTCCTAGTTGAATAACTTCAGTATAGTTTAAATTGGCTCTTTTTAAAAATAGAAGTATAAGGGTAGTTGGTCTTCACTTGGATCGAAGTTTTATAGCTTAATGTTAATGTTAGTCATCTTGTACAGTGATTTCCCTTTTTTCCGATAAATAAAAGTATTTGATTTCATTCTTAACTCTGTGTATCTGTTTTACCACGAATTTTCATTTTTTACTTTTCATTATTGTTGTTCCAATTTGGTTTGGGCCCAATATGTAACGCGGGCCTGAATTGTGGTATGAATTCGACTGAGCCGTCGAGCAGAAGCCCAAAAGCAGCCTGGGTCTCGAAATCCTGGGCAGTTCGAATGTATGTCTAATGAAAGGAAGATCAGGCCCCAATGACTAATAAAAACTCGACGGGCCTGGAATACTCAGTGTTAGCAATATGATTAAGGGAAAAACACAATTAGAGAAACGTAGTATGCACTTCTTAGGATTGAACTTATAAAATTAAATAGGGATGAGCCTCTCACGACGCTAAACAGCGGGGCCCCCTTTAGTAATGAAATAATGTATATATTAGACTCGGGAAGGCTAATAGCGAATTCCATAGCCTCTCCCAAAAGTTAAAAGCCGATAGACGTTATTTAGAGCACGATTTTAATGTACTTTCCATTTAACGAGTGTGCACTTGGTGCGACTCAAATCCAAATCTCGGCAAAGCTAAAATACACCGAAAGTCATAGGCGTACTGGTTGCGGTATGATTCGAGGAGTGTTTTCGCAATGCCGCAAATTCCATAAAAAATAATACTTAAGGCACTATATGTTGTTAAAATCTGATATTGATCAAACAAGAGCCGGGAACGACAATTGAGCGATCGTGCTAAAACCACGGAACCCGGGAATGCCTAACACCTTCTCCCGGGTTAACAGAGTTCCTTATCGGGATCTTTGCTTCGCAGACATTTTTTTAAAAGTCAAATTCCTCGGATTCGGGATTAAACGGTGACTTGGGACACCATTATCTTCCCAAGTGGCGACTCTGATTAATCTCAATAAAATCCCGAACCGATTGTCCTTTAATTGGAAAAACTCCTTCCTCTACGCTATTTTATCTGTTTCGGGTATCTGAGCGTCGGGGTATACCCTACAAGCGTATTTATATGCTTATTCCCAAAGTGGGGTAGTAAAAAGGGAGGTGTGACAGTGATATATGTTTTGGATGCTCATAAAGTGTGGGAAGATCTACGCGAGAGATTTGATAAAGTGAATGCATCCAGATCTTTCTATCTACACAAAGAAATTAGTAAACTGTCTCAAGGTTTATTGACTATTTCTGAATATTTCTCAAAATTGAGAGAGTTGTGGGATGAGTAAGAGTCTCTAGTTCATCCTCCTTCGTGTGGATGTCCCGAGTTTAGGAAAAAAGTAAAACATTTTCAATTGGGCAAATTGTATCGATTTCTTACTAGTCTGAATGATACATTTGATAATGTGAAGGATCAAACCCTAATGACCAGGCCAGTACCTAATGTAAATCAGGTATATGCAATGGTTGTTAATGTGGAAAGTTAGAGGAGAAACAGGTGCAACTAATCATATGGCTCACAATTTGAATCTTCTGAGCAACATTAGAAAGCTATCAGATATTGATCAAAATTCAGTTCAACTTCCTAATGGTGAAAAGGTTATTATTAGTCATACTGGTGATTTTTCAGTGTTTAAGGATAAATCAGTACATCATGTCCTATATATTCCAGATTTCATGTTCAATCTAATGTCAGTTTCAAAAATTACAAAAGAGTTGAAGTGTTTGGTGGCTTTCTTTCCTGATTTCTGCATATTTCAGGAGCTCTTTACTGGAAAGGTAATGGGGATTGGTAAAGAGGAGCAAGGACTATACATTCTGAAGCAAAAGGAGTTAAATATTTCTAAGCAGTTTTTGAAGTCAAAGCGGTCTTGCTCAAGTCCTTGTGTAAATGCTACTAGTAGTGATTTAAAAACAAATAAAGTAGTATCTGATGAAATAGACTTATGGCATAAAAGATTGGGTCATGCACCAGTACAAGTTCTCAGAAAAATAGATGCATTACCTAAGAATCATCTGAAAGATCATTTTTACACAGTGTGTCCTGTTGCTAAACAAACAAGAATTCCTTTTCCTTCCAGCAATTCATGTTCTATTAATGCATTTGATCTTATGCATGTTGATGTGTGAGAACCTTATAGAGTTCCTACTCACAATGGTAGAAGGTATTTTCTAACTCTAGTGGATGATTATTCAAGATTTATCTGGTTGTTCTTGATGCATGATAAAGCAGAAACTATTGTTGTTCTTAAAAATTTCTTATTATCAGTGAAGAATCAGTTTCAGTGTAGTATCAAGACTCTGAGAATAGACAATAGCACAAAGTTCTTTAATAATCAGATGACCAGCTTTTTACAAGAGCATGGTATAATACATCAAAGCTCTTGTGTATATACTGCACAACAGAATGGCAGAGTTGAAAGAAGACATAGATCAATACTTGATATGGCTAGAGCTTTGAGATTTCAAGCTTTTGTTCCTCTAAGATTCTGGGGAGAGTGTTTTACCACAGCTATTTATATTCTAAACAGATTGCCCACTGTTATACTGAAAGGAATATCTCCTTTTGAAAGGTTATTTCACAAGCCTCCTTCCTTGCAACACCTTAAAGTATTTGGAAGTCCATGTTATGCTACCAACTTAAAGAAAACTGACAAGTTCTGTCCTAGAGCTATTCCTGCAGTTCATTTAGGTTATTCATCTAGTCAGAAGAGATACATTTTGTATGATCTGATCTCAAAATCATTCTTTGTCAGTAGAGATACTGTATTCAAAGAAGATGTATTTCCCTTCAAACATCTTCATACTACTTCTTCCTACTTATTTCCAGTTCTAGAGTTTAGAACTACTGAATGTTCTAACATTCATGTTTCTCAATCTTATTCAAATATTCCTACTTCTTCCATTCCTACTGCTACTACTATTTCTTCATCTACTACTACATATTCTACATCTAGTTCTGATCTTTCATCTTCTTCTCCCTCTTCTACTTCATATTCTTCTTCTCATATTTCTTTACCTGATTCTATTCCTTCTATTTTTGTTCCATCTGATTTAAGAAGATCCTCCAGAATAACTAAACCTCCTATTTGGATGGGGGACTATGTTGGATTGTCTAAGTTCTCTTCTTGTGCTCATCCTATCTCACAGTGTGTCTCTTATGATTCACTCTCCTCTGCATACAGGACTTCACTTGCTGCTTATTCTGCTATGTCTGAACCACAGTCTTATGCTGAAGCTAAGAATGATCCTAAGTGGATTGAAGCTATGAAATCTGATATTTATGCATTGGAGGCTAATTAAACTTGGTCTATTGTTGATCTTCCTTTTGATAAGACTCTTATAGGGTGCAAATAGGTATTTAAAGTCAAATACAAATCTAATGGAGAAGTGAAAAGATACAAGGCTAGGTTAGTTGCCAAAGGATATAGTCAACTTGAAGGCTTAGACTATAAGGATACTTTTTCTCTAGTTGCTAAAATGGTGACTGTTAGATCAGTAGTGGCTTTAGCTGCAGCATCTGGTTGGTTTATTTTTCAAATGGATGTACATAATGCTTTCCTTCAAGGTGATCTTCTTGAAGAAGTATATATGCACATTCCAGATGGCTTTGCTAGCCAGGGGGAGTTACAGAAGGTTTGTAGACTTCATAAGTCACTGTATGGGCTCAAACAAGCTCCCATACAGTGTAACTTAAAGTTGACTAGTGCTCTGACTGATATGGGGTTTAATCAATCACACTATGATTACTCTCTATTCATATACAAGCTGGGTTGTGATCTTGTAATAGTGCTGGTGTATGTAGATGATCTGCTAGTAACAGGAACAAATTTAACACTTATTCAGCAGGTAAGAGAAGAATTGCAGACCAGATTCAAGATCAAAGATTTGGGTGAATTGAAGTTCTTTCTTGGCATTGAGTTTTTGAGATCAAATAAAGGAATTCTAATGAATCAAAGAAAATATGCTCTTGAGTTAGTTTCTGAAATGGGCTTAGCAGGTAGTAAACCAGCTACAACTCCTTTGGAGTTCAATCACAAGTTGTCTTCTATAGAACTTGACAGATTTACACACTAATGAAGATTCAGCTGATAAAGAGCTAGAAGATAAAGCCAGCTATCAAAGATTAATTGGGAGACTACTATATCTGTCTATGACTAGACCTGACATTGCTTTTGTAGTTTAGGTACTTATTCAATATATGCATGCACCCAAACAGTGTCACGACCCCAAACCCCGGTCGTGATGGCGCCCAACATATTGCTAGGCAAGCCCGACCATCTTATCCAATTAAACCAGCCAGGTATAATTAATACTGATTAATCGGCGTGATTAGCCTGTTTTCATAACAAATCAAGAAGTGTAGAACTGAAATACAAGAACACAGTCCCAACCAAATCGTGGTGTCACAAGTCTGAGCCTCTACAAATGAGATCTACTACAAAATCAAGTCTAACCAGAATCGAGACAACAAAATGATAAAAAGAAAGAGGTCAGGTACTGCGGACGTTGGGAGCTACCTCGAAGTCTCCACAGAATGGGGATAATAAAGCAGTTGCGATAGCTCAACTACCCTCATGAACCTGTATATCTGTACAAACAGTGCAGGGGAGTGGGGTGAGTATATTTTAACTCAGTGAGTAACAATAATAAACAATAACTGAAAATAAGAACTCCTGTACTATCACTAAACAATTCTAAGGCAACCCCCACAGGTTAGTCATCACTATAATGAGTACTCTGATCTCCAGTCCACATCTATCTCATCTAGGTCCCACACCGACCACATCCTCGCTCGTACCACTACGGTATACAGCCATTTCAATATATGGAGACATATACATCTGTCGATAACATATAAATATTTCAGTATATATATGAATATGAATAAGTATAATGCTGCGGCATGCAGCCCGCTCCAATACATATACCGTTGCGGCGTGCAGCCCGCTCCATTTAACGTCGACGGCGCTCACTGGGGGTGTGTACAAACTTCAGAGGGGCTCTCTAGCCATTTAACGTCGACGGCGCTCACTGGGGGTGTATACAGACTTCGGAGAGGCTCCCTAGGCCCAAGCACTATAATACTGCGGCGTGCAGCACGATCCACACAAATATTACTGCGGCGTGCAGTCCGATCCAATATATATATGTATATATCTCTATACTGCGGCGGCGTGCAGCCCGATCCCATAATATACACCAGTGCTCACTGAGAATGTGTGCAGACTCAGACTCCGAAGGGGCTCCTACAGCCCAAGCGCAATAATACTGCGGCGTGCAATCCGTCCCACATGTATATTACATGTATATTACATGTATATTACTGCGGCGTGCAGTAGTCCGATCCAATATATATACTGCTGCGGCGTGCAGCCCGATCCAATATAGGTACATATATATAATACCTCATAGTGGGTCCTCGGCCCTATCCCAGTCAGTATATACTTGGCCTCTCAGGCCCAATACAATATATCACAGTGGGTCCTTGACCCTGTCTCAGTCAATCTGTCTCGGCCTTTCAGGCCCAATATAACATCTCATAGTGGGTCCTTGACCCTATCTCATCTCAATCGGTATAGACTTGGCCTTTCAGGCCCACTCGGCTAGAACAGGGAATTCCACCTTAGATAATCTCTCTCAATGTACACATCTAGTACGGGCTCATATTATGCTATAAAGGTAGAGCTACGGCTGAGTGTATTTTTCCAACACGATATAAGGGTCACCTAGCTCTATAGGTTCCCTAATGCTCTACAGATCAGCACAAGGCCCCAAACATGGCTTTTAGCCCTATTGTACAGTTATAATCTCAGTAACAGTCATACAACACAGTATTCTATTAGCCGGGAAGGACTAAGTCCGAACCCCCAATCACAATGTCACCACGCCTATCATAGAACGTGTGTCTCATCTCAATATAGCACTGTGAAGTGCTAGTACGGGGTTTCAAACCCTCAGTACATTGTTTAATACTACCACTCACCTCGAACCGGTAGAAACTTCAATCCACCTTGCGCTTGCCTCGCAATTCAATCTCCTCGGATGCCAAATCTGCTCAAAATCATAGAGAATGCATCAATATATGTTAACTTCACGCAATTCATTCGAAACAACCCAAATTTTATCAAAACCCACAAAGTTGTCAAAACCCGACTTTTGGTGCACTTCTCGAAAAATTATAAAAGTTACATATTCAGAACCCTCGTCTCAATACGAGTCTAGGCATATCAAATTTACCAAATTCGGACTCCATTTGCCCACTCAAATCGGTGTTTTTCTTTAATTTAGGCCTAGGGCTCAAACCCACCTTTAATCTTCCATTTACGGGGATTTAACCAAGGATTTCATGTTAAAATGATGTAATTAAGCCACAAAACTTACCTCCAACGAAACCCCGATGATTTCCCAGCAATCTCCCGTCAATTTCTTCTCTTGGAACTCAAAAATGGAGGTTTTGGGTATTAAACCCGCGACCGGTTCTGTTCTGAACTTAAACTCACTGCCAGTCAAATCTCTTCATCGCGTTCGCGACGCCTCTCACGCGTCCGCGACGCTCTGCCCAAAATAACCTTCGCGAACGCGACATGCCATACGCGTTCGCGATGCACATTTTCTTCAGCCATCCGGAGATCCTTCTACGCGAACGCGGCCTCGATCCACGCGAACGCGATGCCTAATGACTTCCCTCTACGCGAACGCGACCTTCACCCACGCGTTCGCGATGCTTCACAGCCTTTCCAATACGCGAACGCGATACCTCCCTCGCGAACGCGATGCATGCTGAACCTGGCCTATGCGAACGTGGGCCTTGCCCTCGCGAACGCGAAGGCTAAATCACTACCCAGTGATCTGCAATTTACAGCAGACCCTTTCTTGTTTCAAAGTGCCGGATAATTGTCCGGATTCACCCCGAGGCCCCCGGGACCCCAACGAAAACCACCAACATACCCCAAAACGCGATACGAACTTGTTCCAATCATAAGAACACCATCATAAACATCAAAATCACCAATTACCTACGGATTCAAGCCTAAATTTCTTAAAACTTTCCGAATTGCTCATTCAATCAAAAACCCGACCAAACGATGTCCGAATTACCTGAAAATTTGCAGGCATATCCAAAATCACCTAACGGAGCTACTGCAACTATCGGAATTCCATTCCGACCCCCGGATCAAAATCTCACCTACCGTTCGGATTTCGCCAAAATTCAACATTAGCCAATTCAAGCCTATTTCTACACCGGATATCCAAATTCAATTCCGATTGCTCTCCTAAGTCATAAATGATCCCTCGAAACTAGTCGAATCATCGGAATCCGATTCCGAGCACTCTAACTCGATAGTCAACTCTAGGTTGACTTTCCATATTCAAACTTCCTTCAAACATGCTATTTGCTTCATTTTCAATTCAATTCACTCCTAACTCACCCGATAGGCTCTAACACTGATATAAAAGCATAAAACATGTAATTGCAACATGACGGGGTGGTAAATTCCCGTAACGACGGGCCGAGTCATTACATTCTCCCCAACTTAAACAAACGCTCGTCCTCGAGCGTACCAGAGTGGTACTAGAAGCAACTCAATAGCTGAATGACCTTACCGAGCATATATTCGGGCGATCATACGTCACCCTATCTCACATAAGTCCGAAAACACCATATAGTCAAAATTTCACAGACCATCTGAACCATAAATCACATTGCACTTTCCGAAATCATATGCCAAATGCAAATCCCATGCCTATACTCGGGATACACTCGAATCCACTGCAATAACCCATATTCACTACTTCGGGTGAGATCATATGATGTATTGACAACCCCATCACTCGAGACGATAGTCTCTAATCACAACAACTGGCCACAATAACCGAATACTAGCTGAAAACCTCTTTCATTAGATAGAGTCTTATTCCAACACCTCCATATCCTGCCCCCCCGGCAGCTGAAGCACGCGATATACCGAACCCATCTCTCAGGTCAACCATTCGTGAATCCATTTCCCTTTTAAAACTGGTACCACCATAGGTCTCGAAGCCAAACCTCAATTTTTTTTACCTTTCTAACAAGCTAAGACCCAATATGCTCGTATTCATTAATGACTCCAACGGTCATTTCGATTATAACACACCGCACTGGTGATAAGACACATCAACACCGGCCTAAGCCACGACGAGCACGACATAGGCTCCAATAGAAACGTCCGAACACACTCGAATCATGACAGCTCAAATCATGATAATTGTCTCCAGCAAAAGAGCTGCAATTCAATTCCTCTGTGTCATCATAACATAGAACTGAGATCGCGTCTCGCATTATAGAAATAGAGTACCCGAATCCTCCTCGAGAGGTCATAACATCACGTGGCCTTGCCACGATTCGTGATTCTATCCCAACGTTATTACTCATGAAGCACCTCCAAGCCACTAAGCTCAAAACGGTTAGCCACGCATAGATCTAGGTCTTGAACCCAAGCAATCAACCTCACCCACGGTGAAATAATTAACATATGCTATTAAATCCTGAAAGGACACAACCGATGTGTCATTCGCCAAGCGGTACTCAAAACGGTCTTTTCCTCAGAAGCGAGGAAGTATTGTATACCAGGTAGCTTATAACTAACTATATTTTCACAATATTCTGTTGCGGCGTGCAACCCGCTCCAATGACATACCCGTGGCGGCGTGCCACCTGATCTAGATACCATACATGTGGCGGCGTGCTACCCGATCCAAATAACCCGTGGCGGCATGCCACCCGATCCACGCATAAATCTCGCAAAAGGAAATGTATATCGAGTCGAATTTTCTCATTACAGCAAACATATATATATAGCCTCAAGCTCGGCCACATGAAACGCATCTGACAATGTTTCTCAATACTGGAACTGAATCAATGGTAGATACCTCTACACTGACATCCGCCACTAAGGCCCAACCAACAAAGCAATACCCACCAGCCGTCTGCTGGTCCTGAGGTACAACTACCCCGCTGGAGCATACTCTGATGCACTTTGCTACGCAATTTGTGCCATACCATCATAGTCCATATCACATCAGTGTAGACAACCTGGCCCAATGATGACCAGTCAGCAATCAAATATCATAAACCAAATTCGTCATATCAAGTTGAGAGAGAAAGCCACTAGAGCCTCCGATTTTTTTTTAATAATCACAAAATGGTGTCGATACACATGATATACAACCACTGCAATAGGCGGACTAACGAGAGCTTCAAGTCTCCAACACATATATAACACATGAATCACAATGCTTGATCTCGTACTCCACTGTACATATACATAACGCACATCAAGCGTCCATTCATACCACGAAAGCCATTCATAAATTTCACTATGTCATCAACGACTCAATTATTACAGTCGATCCAACGGGAGTATACCACCATACCGCTAGATATTATCGGTTTATTTTACCTGGCCCTTTTGACCATAGACTCTGCCGAAATACTATTATAGCAGTACCATTCTCCTAAATCACCAGGAAGATTGATTCTCAGATTATCTGCAGCTGCCCATGCTGCTTGAGGATTTTAATGACTCCCCATATAATATGAATTGATCTCAAAACCTTGAACATGCCGTTATCAACTTTCCATAACACATCGCATATACCATACCACACTAAGACAACGGGGAAAATTCATATCCCTTTCCCTACGCCGCAAACATCAGCGCACTCAACTAGTCAAGGACTTTCATGATCCCATATTGAGAAAAATCATTACACATTTCGAGCTTTACATACCAATAGGAAATACACTCATTTTCAAACCACAGTAAAACACATCACAAACCCTTTCTCCCAATTACATTGCATAAGTTAAATTGCCAGGACCGAGTCCTTATACCCATACCGAGTTACACAACTGCCAATACTCAAAAGCTTTATTGCACAATATCGGCGAGACTCATTACTTCAAATATATGCCAGGAATTAATCGTATTCCTTATCATACAGTTTCGGTTTATTAACAAGTTGATCCATTTACCCAATTTCCTTTCTGATTCATCTTTAATTTCATATCAGTCTTTATTGTAGCACGACAATGCCTCAACCCTTTTTACCACACAAAACTCGTACACAAGACCACACGATCTAAGGCTCACGAGCCGCTGAATACTCTCTCAAATGTTTCCCAGAAGTACCACATTCTACCACACTTTATTTTGAAGAACTTCCTGCGATTTTGAATTTGTTATCATTACTTCCAATACGGATACATAGAATCCCATCATTCACATGATATAACACAAGCCTTGATCTTTTCTAACAAAACCGCCATCTTTAGCCACATACACAATCTTAAGGCACATGACTGTTACAAGCAAAATCTTGAACACTGCAAAACCATTCTTGGGCATCATTCACCCTTATTCAGCTGTAATTCAACTGTCCTATTGAGTAGAACCACTCGTGTTTTGTTAGAACTCTGACATCGCAGAACATGATTACTTACAGGTACAATCGCTAACTTTCTTTTCTATACACCGAACATTCCTTACCAATAGTAGTTCAAAACATCCTAGTATTTCTTCACATCTACGAAGCGCCATAACCTTGTCAGAATTTTCCCAACATACTTAAAGACAGTGCCCACATAGCACACAACCGTGCAATTAGTTATTTAATAGCAACCTCTTTAGCTCGAAGCCATTCATCAAAGCACTTTTAACCACTCATATCATTATTACTCAAGTGATGCCAAAATGTTACAATGAGATTAAACTCAAGTCATTTACAAGCCTTGACAAAGACTCGAATCATCGGAGACCTTAACCCTTCTGCAATTCTTGCATTTATACACACACCACCAATAAGCCCACTCTCTTTATGTGACAGAAATCTTTCTAAGTCCCAAATTTTCCAAAAATTTCGGCAGAGTTTCCTTTGTAATTTGGTCTAACCACCTGCCAGAGAATCACCAAACCATTCTAACAATACATCCATAACTCAACAAGACATCGCAATGTATATCAACAACATTAATCTCAACACTATACAAGTTATATTATCAAAATTGATACATGGACATGCCCTGCACCTGCTCGAATCATAACATATGTCAAATACCTTTCACCACAATACTCATAGCACAACCAATTCAATTTTCTTGAGTCTAAACTCATACTACCACACATTGTGCACTTTACATTTCCGCTAAGAGGCAATGAACATATTTCTCACGCTCATAACTAGGGCTACATATCAAATCACAACAAGAACTGAATACCTTACAGCTCTCCCATTATCAAACTACCATTTGCACAATAAAGATGAATACCGATCGTATGAACTTCATAATACCGGCTCGCAAAATTAGTACCTTGGTGCTCAAGCCATAGACAAAGATCTGGCCTCAAGTCCTCCCGACTGGCCCAACATGAATTTACAGAGATTATATCTCGTCCCTCGATTGGGGAATCATAGTCATCAAGGCAAATTATCACTAAGCACTCGAGTGCGCACGTCAACGTGTAGAAGGAATTTCATCATACCTCAAACTGAATCAAGTATGCACGATAAGAATTTCAAGAATTTAAAGCTTTCCTAAAAGGTTTGCAGCCTCCCGAGGATAAGTACAGGCGTCCCCGTACCGATCCACGAGACTCTACCAACCGGCTCATGACTCGCGAGACCTGTTAACCTAGGCTGTGATACCAACTTGTCACGACCCCAAACCCCGGTAGTGATGGCGCCCAACATATTGCTAGGCAAGCCCGACCATCTTATCCAATTAAACCACCCAAGTATAATTAATACTGATTAATCGGCGTGATTAGCCTGTTTTCATAACAAACCAAGAAGTGTAGAACTGAAATACAAGAACACAGTCCCAACCAAATCGTGGCGTCACAAGTCCGAGCCTCTACAAATGAGATCTACTACAAAATCAAGTCTAACCAGAATGGAGACAACAAAATGTTAAAAAGAAAGAGGTCAGGTACTGCGGACGTTGGGAGCTACCTCGAAGTCTCCACAGAATGGGGATAATAAAGAAGTTGCGATAGCTCAACTACCCTCATGAACATGTATATCTGCACAAAAAGTGCAGGGGAGTGGGGTGAGTATATTTCAACTCAGTGAGTAACAATAATAAACAATAACTGAAAATAAGAACTCCTGTACTATCACTAATCAATTCTAAGGCAACCCCCCACAGGTTAGTCATCACTATAATGAGCACTCTGATCTCCAGTCCACATCTATCTGATCTAGGTCCCACACTGACCACATCCTCGCTCGTACCACTACGGTATACAACCATCTCAATATATAGAGACATATACATCCTGTCTATAACATATAAATATTTCAGTATATATATGAATATGAATAAGTATAATGCTCGGGCGCGCAGCCCGCTCCAATACATATACCGCTGCGGCGCGCAGCCCGCTCCAATACATATACCGCTGCGGCGCGCAGCCCGCTCCAATACATATACCGCTGCGGTGCGCAACCCGCTCCATTTAACGTCGACAGCGCTCACTAGGGGTGTATACAGACTTCGGAGGGGCTCCCTAGGCCTAAGCACTATAATACTGCGGCGTGCAGCACGATCCACACAAATATTACCGGCGTGCAGTCCGATCCAATATATATATGAATATATATTTATACTGTTGCGGTGCGCAGCCCGATCCCATAATATACACCAGTGCTCACTGAGAATGTGTGCAGACTCAGACTCCGAAGGGGCTCCTACAGCCCAAGCGCAATAATAATGCAGCGTGCGGTCCGTCCCACATGTATATTACATGTATATTACATGTATATTACTGCGGCGTGCAGTTCGATCCAATATATATATATATATATAATACCTCATAATGGGTCCTCGACCTTATTCCAGTCAGTATATACTTGGCCTCTCAGGCCCAATATAATATATCACAGTGGGTCCTTGACCCTGTCTCAGTCAATATAGACTTGGCCTTTCGGGCCCAATATAACATCTCATAGTGGGTCCTTGACCCTATCTCATCTCAATCGGTATAGACTTGGCCTTTCAGTCCTGCTCAGCTAGAACAGGGAATTCCACCCTAGATAATCTCTCTCAATGTACACATCTAGTACAGGCTCATATTATGCTATGCAGCTAGAGCCATGGCTGAGTGTATATTTCCAACACAATGTAAAGGTCACCTAGCTCTATAGGTTCCCTAATGCTCTACGGATCGGCACGAGGCCCCAAACATGGCTATTAGCCCAATGGTACAGTTATAACCTCATTAACAGTTGTACAACACAGTATTCTATTAGCCGGGAAGGACTAAGTCTGAGCCCCCAATCACAATGTCACCACGCCCATCATAGAACACGTGTCTCATCTCAATATAGCACTGTGAAGTGCTAGTACGGGGTTTAAAACCCTCAGTACATTGTTTACTACTATCATTCACCTCGAACCGGTAGAAGCTTCAATTCACCTTACGCTTGCCTCGCAATTCAATCTCCTCGGATGCCAAATCTGCTCAAAATCATAGAGAATGCATCAATATATGTTAACTTCACGCAATTCATTCGAAACAACCCAAATTTTATCAAAACCCACAAAGTTGTCAAAATCCGACTTTTGGTGCGCTTCTCGAAAAATTATAAAAGTTACATATTCGGAACCCTCGTCTCAATACGAGTCTAGGCATATCAAATTTACCAAATTCGGACTCCATTTGCCCACTCAAATCGGTGTTTTTCTTCAATTTAGGCCTAGGGCTCAAACCCACCTTTAATCTTCCATTTACAGGGATTTAACCAAGGATTTCATGTTAAAATGATGTAATTAAGCCACAAAACTTACCTCCAACGGAACCCCGAAGATTTCCCAGCAATCTCCCGTCAATTTCTTCTCTTTAAACTCAAAAATGGAGGTTTTGGGTATTAAACCCGCGACTGGTTCTGTTCTGTAATTAAACTCACTGCCGGAATATTTTCTTCATCGCGTTCGCGACGCCTCTCACGCGTCCGCGACGCTCTGCCCAAAATAACCTTCGCGAACGCGACATGCCATACGCGTTCGCGATGCACATTTTCTTCAGCCATCCGGAGATCCTTCTACGCGAACGCGGCCTCGATCCACACAAACACGATGCCTAATGACTTCCCTCTACGCGAACGCGACCTTCACCCACGCGTTCGCGATGCTTCACAGCCTTTCCAATACGCGAACGCGATACCTCCCTCGCGAACGCGATGCATGCTGAACCTGGCCTACGCGAACGCGGGCCTTGCCCTCGCGAACGCGAAAGCTAAATCACTACCCAGTGATCTGCAATTTACAGCAGACCCTTTCTTGTTTCAAAGTGCCGGATAATGGTCCGGATTCACCCCGAGGCTCCCGGGACCCCAACGAAAACCACCAACATACCCCAAAAAATGATACGAACTTGTTCCAATCATAAAAACACCATCCTAAAAATCAAAATCACCAATTACCCACGGATTCAAGCCTAAATTTCTTAAAACTTTCTGAATTGCTCATTCAATCAAAAACCCGACTAAACGATGTCCGAATGACCTGAAAATTTGTAGGCATATCCAAAATCACCTAACGGAGCTACTGCAACTGTCGAAATTCCATTCCGACCCCCGGATCAAAATCTTACCTACCGTTCGGATTTCGCCAAAATTCAACCTTAGTCAATTCAAGCCTAAAACTACACCGGGCCTCTAAATTCAATTCCGATTGCTCTCCTAAGTCATAAATGATCCCCTGCAACTAGTCGAATCATCATAATCTGATTCCGAGCACTCTAACTCGATAGTCAACTCTAGGTTGACTTTCCATATTCAAACTTCTTCAAACATGCTATTTGCTTCATTTTCAATTCAATTCACTCCTAACTCACCCGATAGGCTCTAACACTGATATAAAAGCATAAAACATATAATTACAATATGACGGGGTGGTAAATTCCCGTAACGACGGGCCGGGTCGTTACAAACAGTCTCATATGGATGCAACTATGAGAGTAGTGAGATATATAAAAGGTACTGCAGGACTTGGACTGTGTATGCCAGCAGTTGAGATCACAACACTGTCAGCCTTTTGTGATTCAGATTGGGGAGCATGTGTAGAAAAAAAAAATCAGTCACAGGATATGTGGTGAAGTTCGAACAGGCTTTAGTGTCTTGGAAATCAAAGAAACAAAGTACTGTTTCCAGGAGTTCTGCTGAAGCAGAATTTAGAAGCATAGCTTCAACTGTTGGTGAGATTGTTTGGTTAATTCGCTTATTTGAAGAACTTGGAGTGAAAGTGAAACTGCAAGTGCAGCTATTCTGTGATAGCAAAGCTGCAATTCAGATTGCAGCTCATCCAATCTTTCATGAGAGAACCAAACATTTTGATATTGATTGTCATTTTGTAAGGGAAAAAATTCAAAGTGGACTGATACAAACACAGCATGTTGGAACTAAAGAACAGTTAGCTGATGTACTTACTAAAAGTCTATCCAAACCACAACATGATTATTTGGTAGACAAGTTGGGAATGAAAAACATATTTCATCCCTCAGCTTGAGGGGGAGTGTTGAAACTAATTAGTAAGTAGTATAGTGGTAGTGGGCCCCACTCAAGATGAGTTGGTATAAATTAGTTAGTGGTTAGTATTTGTATATATATACATATGTGTATACATTGTACATAAAATAATTGAGATGAAAAAATCAGATACGGTTATTCTCTTTCTTCTTCTCTCTTTTCTCTTCATTTTCTTCTTCTTCATTTCCTCACTGTAACATCTTCTTTAGTCTCCATTTTCACTTACTGTGACCCGGATGAAGTAGCTAACAAATGAAAAATACAATGTTAAACAATATATAAACAAATATTTCTCGAAACAATTCCATAGGTTTTTTGCTGGAAAATTAAACGAATAATTAGAAAACTTCGAGATCTAAAAATTTAACTTTTTCTAATATTAGAAAACAAAATGAGGAAATTCATTTTTTTAAGTAGGCAGCCATTCGGCATGTGGCTTATACTTCTAAAACAAACAAAAACAAAGAACAAAATTAGAAGAACGATATTGTCAAAGTAACTATATAAATTAAATACCTCTTAGGACATTCGAAAGGGTAAAAAACGAATAAATAAGAAAAACGAAAAAATAAAGTTAGACAAAGGAAAAAAAATAGACCATAGTCCATGATTAAAACAGAGATGGAAACAGACGTTTAAAAAAGTTAATTAATTGCTACTAGTTGTGTGTGGGGTAGGGGTGGAAATTGACCCAGAAATTAGAAAGTGATGAAGATACGATGCTAAGTTTATTTAATCTTTTGGTTACCAATCATCTTGTAATGTGTAGTTAAAATCATCTACATAGTTGGTGCAAAAAATATTTCACACTATTAGGTTACCTTTATATATTATAGTAACATATTTTATTCTCAAGATTAAAATCTCCCATATTAAGAAAACTTCCCTATAATAACTAACAACAACAACAACAACAACCCAGTATATTCCCACCAGGTACGGTCTGGGGAGGGTAATATGTAGACAGGCCTTACCTCTACCCGAGAGGGCAGAGAGGTTGTTTCCAATCGACCCCCCGGCGCAGGGAAAAGAAAAGCAAACAAAAACCAAAAACAAAAACCGCATTAGTTACTCCAGGCATACATCGCATAAAAATTATCTGGACATAAGAGACATAAATACCACAAATAAGCAGGCATGCAATGATATTAAAACAGTAGCTACCAGAAATGACTACCACAAGAGAACACAAACTAATCATCTAAGGGCGGCCCTACCACGCCTCACCCACCCCGGGAATGGAGTACGAAAAATCTAGTAGCCCCTATCTTACAATCCTAATACTAGACCTCCAAACTTTCCTATCAAGGGTCATGTCCTCGGAAATCCGCATCCTGGCCATGTCCTGTCTAATTACCTCTCCCCAGTATCTCTTGGACCTCCCTCTGCCTCGCCTCACACCGACCACCGCTAGCCGCTCACAACTCCTCACCCGGGCGTCGGGGCTTCTCCTCCGCACATGCCCGAACCACCGAAGTCTCGCCTCTCGCATCTTCTCATCCACTGGGGCCACCCCCACCTTCTCCCGAATAACTTCGTTCCTAATCTTATCTAACCTCGTGAGCCCGCACATCCACTTAAGCATCCTCATCTCCGCAACCATCATCCTCTGGACATGAGATTTCTTCACCGGCCAACACTCCGTCCCGTACAACATGGCAGGTCTAACCACAGCTCTATAAAACTTTTCCTTGAGTTTCTGTGGCACTTTCTTATCACACAAGACTCCTGATGCAAGCCTCCACTTCGACCTGTGGAAACTTCCCTATAGATTTGTGGAAATAAAAAATATTGCTGACGGTGTATATAACTTAAACAAGCGTGAAAGTCTATTCAATTGTAAGTGTGTATATATAGTTAGTTCTTATCAAGTCATCCGCTAATGCTTATTGTTTACCTTGAAAATGGTATTTATAATTATATTTAATTTTACTGTTCTAAAAATACGTGTTTATCTTAATACTAGTTGTTTGGCAATAGATGTTGAGTTTAAGTAAAAAGAATAAGATATGCAAACCAATAGGGTTACAAGACCGGGCCTCAAGCTAGCTGGAGTAGGACCTCGAGGTCTAGATGAGGCTAACAACAATGAATATTGATAAAGAATCAATATAACGAGGGCCTTAAATTAAAGATGGCCTTTTGCGGTTAATAACGAGCAATAAATGAACAATGAATAAACAATGAAAGAATAAGCAATAAATATGAAGAATAGTGGGTTTTGCAAAAAGAGCAGAGAATGTTATATATATAGTAGTCAATATATCGTATAAATGATCCAAGTCCACTACAAAATGACAATGATTCCCTTTATATAGGAGGGGGGACGGGGGTTCCAACATAGTACATGTCTAATAATGATGAGGAAATACTATTGGTACAGTTGTGTGATGGTTTAGTATGAATTTATACTATTCTTACAGATTTGGTCCATTCTAACCACGTGTCCTTGGCAGCTTTCCCGCATTTCCATAACGATTGCCGATTTTCTTGCTACATCGAAGTTCGCTATGATGAGCTTTCGATATACTCACTCGAGACGAGTACTTTGGGGTCGAGCCTTAGGCTATGCTTTGAGCCCATCAAGATCGAACTCGGAACGCCATAAAAGTCTAAAAATCGATGTTTCCTGATTTTGACCGTATACACGTATCAAGGAGTTTTACGCACAGTAGACTTGATTTTGTACTTATTTATCACTACTTACGTATTAAAAACAATATAACAGTAATTAATTATTACTATACTTATTTAGATGTTCGCATCAAGTATCTTTTACCAGAATGAGTGACATCATTGATTTTATATATATATATATATATATATATATATATATATATATATATATATATATATATATATATATATATATATAGGGAACAAGATAAAACTTTTAAATCAGTAGTAAATTTTATATATTACTAAGACAAACCACCACTAGAATTTACCAGGACAGTAAATAGTATAGTTTCTGAATATCCATTATAGGAATGCGTAAGCTTCCACATTCACATGGTTATAAAGCCAAAGGAACATTGCCAACAAAATTCACTAAATTAATTAACCAATATGGCTAATTCAAATGGTGCTGCTGGTTCTCCTGGAAGTTCCATGCATGGAGTCACTGGCAAAGAGCAAACCTTTGCCTTCTCCGTTACATCCGATCCCAAAATCCCCACAGATACAACAACAAAGTTCGCCTTACAAGTTGATTCTGAACACAAAGCTAAAGTCTTCAAAATATTTTCTTTTGCAAAACCCCATATGACAACTTTTCACCTTTCTTGGACTTCATTTTTCACTTGTTTTATCTCCACTTTTGCTGCTGCTCCACTTGTCCCTATCATTCGTGACAACCTTAACCTTAAAAAAAACGACATAGGAAATGCTGGAATTGCTTCTGTTTCTGGTAGCATTTTTTCTAGGCTTGTTATGGGTGCTGTTTGTGACTTATTAGGTCCGCGTTACGGTTGTGCTTTCCTTATGATGCTAACAGCTCCGACTGTATTTTGCATGTCGTTTGTATCGTCAGCTGGTGGTTACGTTGTTGTTAGGTTTATGATTGGATTTTCTTTGGCTACGTTTGTTTCGTGTCAATATTGGATGAGTACTATGTTTAATAGTAAAATTATTGGACTTGTTAATGGTACAGCTGCAGGGTGGGGAAATATGGGTGGTGGGGTAACTCAATTGCTTATGCCATTACTTTATGAGTTAATCCGTCGTGCCGGAGCAACTCCGTTCACGGCGTGGCGGATGGCGTTTTTTGTTCCGGGATGGTTGCAAGTTATCATGGGTATATTAGTTTTGGGACTAGGTCAAGATTTGCCCGATGGAAATCTTGGTACTTTGCAAAAGAAAGGAGACGCTCCAAAAGACAAATTTTCAAAGGTTACATTAACTTCAGTTTTACACCAAAATAAAGTTGGAAATGATTAATTTTCTGACTGTTTCTTTTATGGGTGAATCTTTTTTTCTTACTGATCAGGTGCTTTGGTATGCTGTGACAAACTACAGAACGTGGATTTTTGTACTTCTATATGGCATGTCACTAGGTGTGGAATTAACCACTGATAATGTGATTGCAGAATACTTCTTTGACAGGTTAGATTCTGTTAATTAAAATGGCTATATCTTTCTTTCCCCCTTTACTACTCAACTCTCCAGCGTAGTAATATATATACGATCAAACTTTATATTAATCTCGTTTGTTCTGATATTTTCTGGCTACTATAGTGAAGCGTTGTTATAGAAAACTCATATTATAACATAACATGAAACATTGATTCCAAAAAGGAAAAAATAGCCATTATAACAAAGTATTGTTATAGAGGATGACTTTTATAGAGAGATTTGACTGTATATGCAAATCACAATTCAGACATTAAATTTTATGTATCAACAATCAAAGTGGATACTGAATTTAAACTTAATAGGTTCTTAATCTTGTAGTGAACTTTATTAAATATTAACTTATATGTTTAGATCTAACATTTATTTAGATTTTGATAAATTTTCACTTACATACTTTTATTCTTTATCGAAAATTATAGCTGTAACTCAAGCCAAAAGCTACATCCGCCTCTGTGCACAATTAATAGATCATAGTTTATGTTGTTGTGCTAAGTTAGTGATCTTATAGTAATAAGTAGCTTTTCATAATAAATCGGTAGATGATCTTATAGTAATAAGTAGCTTTTCAAAATAATCCATACAATATATATAACAAAACCAACGAAATAACATCGCATGAATCGTATCACCTACTATTTTATTTTTTTAATTTTATTTTTTATTATTTTTGGATTTTTGGTGTATTATTAAGGTTTAACCTAAAACTTGGGACGGCCGGCACAATAGCTGCAACATTTGGCATGGCTAACTTAGTAGCTCGACCATTAGGAGGCCTAATGTCAGACATAGCAGCAAAGAGATTCGGAATGAGAGGCCGTCTTTGGAATCTATGGATCCTCCAAACATTTGGAGGAATTTTCTGTATTCTATTGGGCAAATCCAACAAACTTTCAATTTCAATATTATCAATGATACTTTTCTC
The DNA here is from genome assembly GCA_032618575.1 of Nicotiana noctiflora. Lineage (NCBI taxonomy): Eukaryota > Viridiplantae > Streptophyta > Magnoliopsida > Solanales > Solanaceae > Nicotiana > Nicotiana noctiflora. The sequence continues at coordinate 53,697 of JASVEL010009735.1, forward strand.
AATTGGTGCACAAGCTGCTGCTGGTGCAACATTTGGCATTATTCCCTTTATTTCAAGACGTTCTCTTGGTATTATCTCTGGATTAACTGGAGCTGGAGGAAATTTTGGTTCTGGATTGACACAACTTCTGTTTTTCACGCACGCTAATTATTCAACTGCTACTGGATTGTCATATATGGGGATAATGATTGTGGTATGTACACTTCCTGTTACGCTAGTACATTTTCCACAGTGGGGGAGTATGTTTTTACCCCCTAGTAAAAATGTTGGGAAATTTAGTGAAGAGTATTATTATTGTTTGGAATGGAATGAGGAGGAGAAGTTAAAAGGGTTGCATGAGGGAAGCTTGAAATTTGCTGAGAATAGTCGGTCGGAAAGAGGCCGGCGGGTGGTTTCTGTGACATCTCCGCCGGATGCTACACCGCCTACTGTGTAAACTTTTTACTATTATATGTACGTTACCTGCTTTGCAATATAAACATGGCTGAAATTTTATGTGTAATTCCTATTCCATGCATGAAACAAATAAGAAATTCAATTTAAGTTAGGTACAAGAAATCTGCTAAAAACGGATCAAAAGTTTCCGACCAACGTTGGTCGGTCAAAAAAGCGATCAAAAATCGTCCAGCTTAGACAGAAACCGGAAAAAAAAAATATTTACATTTTTTTAAAAATAAATACCGACCAAAGTTGATCGGCAAATTGATCAACAAGTTAAACGAGTGGTCAAACTTGCTTAGTCAAAGGAACTTTTGGATTACCGACCAACTTTAATCGATAATGTGGACCAATTTTTTAAATTTTAATAATTATGTTATTATTTAAAATATTTTATAAAATTTAAAAAATTTATATTTAAAATTACCGACCAACGTTGGTCGGTTAAGGCCATCTCCAACTCTCCCTCATTTCCCCATAATGGGGGCAATTTTTGTATCCAACTCTCCCCCATTTTTGCCCTCCCCCCTCCCCCCTCCCCCCTCCCCCAAAATGGGAGATGAATAGTGTTCGTCCAAATATGGGGATACTATTCCTCTCCCCCCATTATTATTTATGCATATTTTATTATTATTTATTATTTAAATTTTTAATTCTTTCTTTATCTATACCTACTTATGTTTATGTACTTTATAATATTAATTTTACATCTTAACTTTAGCGTATAAATTTGATAAATTAGTTTTCGTGTATTTATTACTTTTATATAAAATTGTAAGTTAATTTTATTATAAGTTATAATTGTACAAAAAATATATAATCATCTCAAAAAAATGAATGGTGCATATATAAAATATTAGATGTTGCTAAAATTGAAAAATAAAAATAGAAAATACATTAAAATTAAAAGTATATTAAATTAAGATACATATAGATTAAAACGACGGTAAATAGCATAATAACTTAGTAGGGAGGTATTTCGTTTCCAAATACACCACTGATGAATATGTGCAAATTGGAGAGTCAACTGCAATAGATAGCCTGAAGAGATTTTGCCGAGCTGTCGAGTTTTCGGCGAGTAGTATTTGAGATCACCAACATCTAACGATGTTGCAAGGCTTCAGAACATCAGTGAACTGCATGGCTTTCCAGGAATGGTAGGCAATCTAGACTGCATGCATTGGAAATGGACAAATTATCAAACAACATGGGCTGGACAATATGCAGGTCGTGGTGGATCTCGAACAATTATTCTTGAAGTTATGGTTGATTATGACCTTTGAATATGGCATGCATATTTTGGTATGGCTAACACCAATAATGACATTAATGTTTTAGAGTCATCACATTTATTTTCCGATCTTGCTGCAGGTAGTGCTCCCCCAGTGCCCATTATGTTATTCAAGGACAAGAATATAATATGGATTATTATTTTGTTGATGACATATATCCAAAATATTCAACCCTTCTACAAATTATTCGCGAACCACGTTTTGCAAAGAAAAAATATTTTGCGATGAAACAAGAATCATGTCAAAAAGATGTTGAACGTGCATTCGGAGTTTTGCAACAACGTTTTGGAATTGTTGCAGGACCACACATTTTTGGCAAAAAGAAGTGCTACACGATATAATGACTATATGTATTATAGTGCACAATATCATAATCGAGAATGAGTGTGATCTTAATGCACCATTTCAAGATGCTAAACCTGGATTGAGGCATTGTAATGCTACGGTGAGGGAGCAATTAATATCATTAAGTGGTATTTATCTAATCAGTCATGTTTAAATAATTCTGAAAGAGGCGTTGTTGTTCTGTTGGTTGGCCTTTTCTTCACGAGAGGCGCCATCACGATCGGGCTGGGAATTGGGTCATGACAAGTAAATACCGCATAGGATCTTGTTTGGTATGGTCTATTAGGGAGAAAATCACCCTCTATAGCCCCTCAATTAACAACCATACTTTTTTCATTGACACGAAATGTCCCTCCGGCCCAAACATATTACATTTAGTAGCCCGAAATATATATTTTGTATATTTTTTGCATAGTGACAGTCTTTTTGTATATTTTTCGTATAGTGACAGTCTATTCTGTATAGTGACAGTTTATTTTTTATATATTTCATAATTTTTATTTATCCAACGTGTATAGACTGTTGTATAATTTATAAAAGTGTATATATTAATCTTTTACCTTAATCTTATCTATCCAACGCGTATAGACTATTTTGTCTAGAAATTTATAATTAGGAAGATATTGAATTTCTATTAAAACAAAAATTAAAGAACGGTAATGAACAAAAATAATAGGTCCACCTCGTGATAAGAATAAAGTAATTCTATTAAAAAAGAAAAGAAAGCGAGAGAAGTAAAATGTACAAAGGCTATCGTGTATATGTGGACAAAGAGCAATCTTGTTTGTTTTGTTTACTTATTTACTGTTGCGGAAGCCAAATGTATATAGTGTGAATGAGTCACAACTACTATACCAAAAATTATGGCAACCACCAAATAATAAATAAGACAATAAAGCAACAATAAAATGAACACTAGAATTTACGAGGTTCGGCTAATTTTGCCTACTCCTCGGACACAACCAATATTTTATTCCACTCCAAAATACAAGTGAAATAATACTAAAGAGAGAAAATACAAATGCCTTAAGAAGATAAGAAGGCAAATGAGAGGTGTGTTTAAATCCTAAACATTAGGACTTCTTTTATAGGGGGAAAATCCCCCCCCCCCCCCACCAAATCTGCTTCCCGCCGATGTGGGACTACTATTGACAAAATTATTTGTCAAATTTCAACAAATCTCCACCTTGACAAAAATTCCACATCTTCAATTTTTTCTCTATAACAAATTTTGCTTGTGTCTTCATCTTCATGTTCAATGTTCAACAATGTTGATCAAATCCAAACAATGTTGAAACTTTATCGCTGTCATCGCTTTTGTCAGCATATCAGCAGGATTCTCTATAGTATGAATTTTCTTCACCGTGACTCCACCTTCTTCTATGATTTCTCGAACGAAATGATACCGAACATCAATATGCTTCGTCCTTGCATGATAAACTTGGTTCTTCGCTAACTGAATAGCACTTTGACTATCACAAAAAATTGTGATACCTTTTTGTTCAACACCAAGCTCCTTTAGCAATCCTTGAAGCCAAATTGCCTCCTTTACAGCCTCTGTAATAGCCATGTACTATGCCTCTGTTGTAGACAAAGCAACTGTTGACTGCAAAGTAGACTTCCAACTATCTGGTGCCTTTGCAAAAGTAAACACATAACCAATAGTTGATCTTCGTTTATCGAGATCACCCGCAAAATCAGAGTCACAATATCCAACTACAGACTGATTGTCTTCCTGCTCAAAAATTAACCCAACATCTACAGTATTATGAATATACCGCAGAATCCACTTCACAGCTTGCCAATGCTCCTTTCCCGGATTGTGCATATATCTGCTAATAACTCCAACAGCTTGTGAAATGTCAGGTCTCGTGCAAACCATTGCATACATCAAGCTACCAACAGCATTTGCGTATGGTACCTTTGACATATACTCTCGTTTAGCTTCATCCAATGGCGACATAGTAGTACTTAGCTTAAAATGGGGAGCAACTGGAGTACTAACTGGCTTAGTCTTGTCATTTATGCCAAAACGTTGTAGTACTCTCTTCAAATACTTTTTCTGAGATAAACAGAGTTCCTTTGAACGTCTATCTCTTATTATCTCCATGCCAAAAATTTTCTTCGCCTTATCCAGATCCTTCATCTCGAACTCCTTCTTCAGTTGAATCTTCAACTTATCAATTTCTTCCGAATTCTTGGAAGCTATCAACATATCATCAACATATAGGAGAATATATATAAAGGAACCATCTTTAAGCTTGCGCAAATACACACAATGATCGTATTTGCTTCTCTCGTACCCTTGCTGCAACATAAACTTGTCAAATCGCTTGTACCATTGTCTAGAAGATTGTTTCAATTCGTACAATGATTTTTCAAGTTTACACACCATGTTTTCCTTTCCAGCAACTTTGAATCCTTCTGGCTGAGTCATATAGATTTCCTCCTCCAAGTTTCCATGTAAAAACGCAGTTTTTACATCCATCTGAACTAGTTCCAAATCCAATTGTGCTACCAAAACCAACAATTGGTATCAGAGCCAAGGTATTGTCTCGGTATGCTCTATGGTTACAGCGTAGTCTGATCTTCCACATCAGAAAAGATTTATCTTGGTAATTGAGTCAAGGTTATGTCTCAGTATGCTCTGTGGTTGCAGCTTAGTCTGATCTTCCACATCAGAAAGGAAATAATCTTGATTTGTGTCGTCAGTTATTAAAGGCGAAATACATAATTGGCCCTTTCAAGTTGTCCTCATACGTCATCATTGGCATCTTCGCTTATGACAAGAATTGTGTCAAATGCGAAATTTGCGGTAGAAATTTTTGACGGGTCCGGACATTTTGGGATGTGGCAAGGCGAGGTTCTAGATGTCCTTTTTCAACAAGGGCTAGATCTTGCTATTGAAGAAAAGAGACCGGATGGTATTGGAGAAGAAGATTGGAGAATTATCAACCGTGTTGCTTGCGGTACCATTCGATCCTACCTTGCTAGAGAGCAGAAATATCCATACACAAAGGAAACTTCTGCAAGTAAATTATGGAAAGCACTGTAGGATAAATTTTTGAAGAAAAACAGTCAAAATAAATTGTACATGGAGAAGAGACTGTTTCACTTCACTTATGTTCCTCGTACCACGATGAATGAACATATCACTAGTTTCACTAAGTTGGTCACAGATTTGCAGAATATGGATACAACTTATGATGATGGTGACTTGGCCTTGATGTTGTTGGCGTCACTTCCTGATTAGTTGTGACTCATTCACACTATATACATTTGGCTTCCGCAACAATAAAAGGAACACCAGAATTTATAAGGTTCGGCTAATTTTGCCTACTCCTCGGACACAACTAATATTTTATTCCACTTCAAAATACAAGTGAAATAATACTAAAGAGAGAAAATACAAATGTCTTAAAAAGATAAGAAGACAAATGAGAGGTGTGTTTAAATTCTAAACATTAGGCCTTTTTTATAGGGGGAAAATCCCCCCCCCCCCCAAATCTTTCTTCCTACCATGTGGGACTACTATTGATAAAATTGTTTGTCAAACTTCAACATTTACTACTCGTCTTCGTCTTTGTTCGTTGATTATCTGCCTTTTACCTTAACCTCCTTTTTTTTTATGGCAAACACGAAATCGGCAGCTTCAATCTAGACGCAAGTAAAACTCATGTAGCAAGAAGAATAGAGTAGTATCAGCTCATGATGATACAAAATATAAGAATTAGCAAAAGCCACGTGTGCTATTCGTGCTTTCAACAACATGAAGGAAGGAAGAATCCGCAAGAATAAGCTTCTTTTTCCTTGGGAATCCTAACTTAGTAATATTGACTGCGCTGTTGATGTTTAACTTTTGGCGATTTGGGGCGGAGCTAGAGTGCAGCCAGTGGATACGGAGCTAAAGTGCCGCCAGCGGGTTTGACCGAAAACCCGGTAGCTTTCGTTCAAACCCTGTATTTATCTTTAAAAATCCATTGAATATGTATAAATTCTTAATTTTGAACCCAGTAACTTAAAACGATTAGAATCTCGAACCCATAAGCTCGAAATCCTAGCTCCGCCTCTGTTGGCGACAAAGATTTGCTTATACGAATGCATCGTCATGATCCATGGAATTAAGCTCTGGTGGCTCCAGCATCAACATGCTCCTCTAATCCTCTTAGGTTGCTCTTCTGATGCTTCGGCTAGCTTTGATGTTGTATCAGCTTGAGGCTTCTGAGTAGTTTTAGCAGGTGGCTGCTCTGGTTCTTCAGCTGGCTTCGACGTTTAATCGCCAGAGGCTTAAGCATTGTATCAACAGGAGACTTCTCTGGTGCCCTGGTTTTTTAGTTGCTAACCTTACTATTGTTTCTAGGCTATGACTTGTATGGGATCATTTTGTGGCTACCAGGTGATATAAGTTTGGCTGAGTGAATATAAATGAATTTTGCTTATTTTTCTAGGTAAATAGGCCCAGACTTTTGTAATTAAGCCCCATTATAGTGGGCTGGGAACGACTGGTCTTAGTCGATCTGGGCTAGTCTCACCTTTCACAACCCCAGCCCAGAACTTGCCTGAGTTAACTTGTAATTCTTCAACTTAAAAGTTGAAAAGTAAATCCTGTACATTATATTGTATTTTTTCCAGTTTAAGGTCACCGCCAATGATACAAACAAAGCTCTTCTGACATAATTATCCAAACTTTTAACGACAATAACAACAGCAAACTCAGTGTTATCCTAACAGGTGGGGTATGGGGAGGGTAGTCTGTACGTAGACCTTACCCCTACCTAATGCAGGTAGAGATGTCGTTTTCAATAGACCCTCAGCTCAGGAAGGATAAGAAGGAAAAAAAATAGTTGGGGGGAGGAGGAGGGGTAAAGGATAAGTAGTACCAAATAATAGCAGCAGGGAATACAATACGTGAGGCAAATACAACCACAAGAATATGAAGGGACATGCATGCTACTAAGACTAACGGTGAACAACTATAAACTACCTACTAACCTTCTACCTTAATCATCGACCTCCACACCCTCCTATAAACTTTTAACGAAATTTACTTAATTAATATTTAAACTAATGGACTTAATGCATATAAGTTATTTAGAAATTGAATAATTAATATAAGTTCGAATAATTGATACTGAAACTGACATTATTATTAGACATTTAGAGAAATTGTTGTTGTAAAATGCTACACAATCATTTAGAAGAGTAGGATTTTTCTCTTGAAAATGACCTAATTAATGGTCCACGGTTTTATTTACAACTTGTTGGCTCTTTGTCTTTAAGAATACAAACACATGTAAGTTTGAACGGCTTTGGTCAAACAGGAAAATATGAAACTTTACATAGTCATAACAGTACTGATCGATCATGCACGTGAATGTGCGTTAGTCATCTGCCTGCAGAAATTCTAGTGTTTCTAATGGTTGCTTTTTTCAAGTTTTGTACGAAAAATGTGAAAATAGAAGTTTCACTTTTACCACAAATGGTAAATTTTTTGTTTCCAATAACCATCCTACACTACTAGAAAAAAGCAGATTTCCGACGGTCAAATCGGTCGGAATTTCGTCGGAAATCATGTATTTCCGACTATTTTCCGACCGAATTTCGTCTGTCGGAAAAACGATGGTCGGAAAATAATTTCCGACGGAATCCGTCGGTAATTACCGACTAAAGGCGTCGCAAATTATAAATTGGTCGGGTTGCCAAGTAATTAAGTTTTACGACTAAAGTGGTCGGAATTTACCGGCTGAATCTATCGTAATAAACCAAGAAAATTACATAATTTATAATTAAATTTTATACATTTTCCGACGGAATCCGTCGAAAATTGTTGAAAATTATTTTTTTTTCCTGAAATTTTCGACTGAAGCAGTCGAAAACTATTAATTAAAAATTAAATTTTATTTAATTTCCGACGGAATCCGTCGAAGAATTCTGAATATTAATTTAAAAAAAATTATATTTCCGACAGTTTCAGTCAGAATTTTGTACTAAACTGGGCAGAATTTTGCCCAATTTTGAGCTACACCACCTGTCAAACTATCACAAATAAAAAAATACCAACAAACAATCTAAAGCAACGATACATTAATACAATAATACGAACAAACAATACATTAGCACTTCCTAAATTAACAATACATTAATAATTTCTAAACCAACAATGTAAATCATTAAACCAACAATGTAAACCATTAAACCAACAATACCAACATTTAAACCTAATAAATTTGGGCATACAAACATCCAAATAGTAGCCCGTGTTCAAGTTTAAAAGCAATATATAAAGCTGTCTCTCACAATCAAGTTTACCAGTCAACCAAAACATCACAACTAAACTACACATCAGAATCAGTTTGTTCATCCTCATCTTCAGATAAATCATGCACATGTTTACACATGAATTTTTGCATCTTAACAAACATTTCGTTTTGAGAGTCCAATTGTTTCTTCAATCCACAAACTTCCTTTTTCAAATCTTCCATCTGTTCTTGATTTTGATGAGAAGAATTGTCTAAGAGTGGGTTTAGATGACCTGTAGGTCGATGTACTCCTAGCCCGTAAACTCTGCCTTTGTTTGATCCACCCGCTACATCTGTCCATAATGCAGCCATATCATCAGGTGTTGATGCGACAAAATGTTGTCTCTTTAAATGAAAACACATTAAAGGAAAAAAACAGAAAAGTTCTTTATTTATATAAATGAAATAACTTCTGCAAACTTGAAAGAGTTAATAATTTTACTAACAGTAGTGAGTAGTTGCTAGAAATCTTATATATCATCCTCCCACCACACTTAACTTGAAACCATAACAATTCATAAGATCCCTTTCCTTATAAATCATTTTTCCAGAAAAAGTGTTGTGTTCTAATTTTACTTCTATTGATGAATATACTTCCTTGATGCTGGCTTGGGTGAAAGTTTGAGAGTCAACCTTGACAACACCAAAGAATGAGGAGCCAATCGCTTATACAAATGCAAAAACCCAGAAAATATAAATGCACTTATACAATATAGAAGCTAACATAACTGCACCTATACAAATGCAAAAACCCAGAAAATACATATTTAAGCTTACGCCTTTGAATAAACCAGATTCCAAGAATTCACCGAACGAAATTCTGACCCACGTTAGCCATACCCAAATGAAAACTAAACCCATTTAATTTGGGTTCAAAATGTCAACAGAAAACAAAAAATCGTATACACTGCTCACATAAAGATTAAAGAAAAAAGAACGATTATAGAATATAATGTCGAAATTAGAAAAGAAAAATTACCTGAAGTTCGATTTCTCACTGATTTCCTTTTGGGTCGAAGCTTTCTCGATATTGAAATATTTTCTTCACCTGTAATCGCTGACTTTAAAATTACTCCTCTTTTCTTCAGATTCTTCGAGTAAAACAAATGGATTCCGGAACTTTGGGAATTTGAGAGTTTTGGGGTTAACAAATACATGTATATTGGGTAAAAATATATGTAAGATGTGAAAATAGACAATGTTTGTAATTTTTAGTCAAAATTTTGGGTGGGGAAACGTACCTGGCACGATAGATTTACAGCAATGTCGGCGGCAAGAGTTGCTCGGCAGCGGCAGATTTAGGTTTGGAAAGAGGTTTAAGTGAGAGAGAAGAGAGAAGGAATAAAATGGGAAAAGGAAAAGAAAAGAAACCTTCGCTAGGGTTTTTAAAAAAAATCTCCGACGGATTCGGTCGCTATTTTTTTTAATTTCTTTTTTCTTTTTATATTGTTTTCGATTAAAAACTTCTCCGACGGATTCGGTCGCTGTTTTTTTTTAATTTCTTTTTTTTTTTATATTGTTTTCGATCGAATTGGGCGCTAAGAATTGGCAGAATATTCCGCCAAAATTTACGACGGACATAGACGGAAAATTAGTCGTGAGTATTATTAAAAATCAAAAAATATATTTTTATGAATATTCCGATTGATTCCGTCGGAAAATTCCGACTAATTTTTTCTGTCGGAAATTTCGGTCGGAAATTAGCCGTTTTTTAGTAGTGCTATAAATCAAATCAAGAGGGTGTTTGGATTGGCTTTTAACCTAGTCAAATTAATTTTTAAGTTCTTTTTAGCTTTTTCTCCTGTTTGGCAAAGTAAAAAAGTGCTTAAAATAAGTTAAAAACTGCTTAAAACAAGCCAAAAGCAATAAGTTGGGCAATCCCCAACTTACTGCTTTTTGGTTTAAAAGCTATTTTTGCTGAAAAATTACTTTTTTTTTAAGCCAATCCAAACGGGCTCTAAGGATATAAGTTACACCTTTGGATAATAGATGTGATTGAAAGTTCTGGAAAAAAAATTCAGAAAAATTTAAACAAAAACTACCATAAACCTGTTTTTGGAAAATTGAAAAATTTTGAACTTCTTTTCTAAAACATGATTGTATTCTATAAACAAACATATTTTCAAAAGAAAAAAATTAAAAAATTGAAGCCAAAATCTATAACCAGACTGGAGCTAGATCAAAGCCATGCTTTTCTTTTCTCCTTAATCTTTTGCTTCTCATTTTAAAATTCTATCTGTAGTTACGATACTACGCCAATACAGTTTTGAACATACTTTAGAAAATAACAACAATATTTGTGGCTGATACAAATTTAATTAGGATGAAACAATAATCTAATCTCACAGTAAAAATCACTAAGATCAACAAAAGAAACAAGTAAAGTCTATTATGGCATCAGATGGGCGGAGCGGCCATTTTCAGTCAAATAAAAATTGCCTAGTACGTACTGTTAACTGTATGAAATATTTGGTGCTATTTGTCATCTTTTTAATACAATAATTTTCACCAGTAACTGTGAATATGACAGTCACAATTACCTAACCTTTTTCCTACTAAGTGATAGAAACAATTCCATGATATCATGTGAAAAGCCGAAAAGCAGTTAATGTAAATTCGTACCACTATGATTTAAAGTTTATGATTTTCTACAATGATCCTACTTTAATATATCATAATAACTAGATTTACAGACAAATATTTATAAATATTTTAATGAATTTTTAATACATATACAAGTATAGGCAGACTCAGGAACAATGTAACACGACGGGGGCGCCACTTTTCTATTTACCGGTGCCTCCTAAAGCCTTTACTGTTTGGGGTGCCAAGTTATATATCATAATCATTTTTCAAGGTATACATATACATATATATATATATATATATATATATATATATATATATATATATATATATATATATATATAGTAAGTATTAGATTACAACTAAAGTTTACGAAGTCCAGTAACGCTTCATTAATTGTTACAAGTAGGTTCACCTCCATATATAGAATCTGAGCAAAAAGTATTGCGTTCACATGAATCTATATGATAAGATTCTGGATCCGTCACTGCTACAATGTTGTAGCTCGCCTAAATCTAGATAAAAAAACCTTACACCAAGTCAGTGAAATCCAGTATAAAATGAAGTGACATTAGTACTATTAAAACCATACATATATATATATATATCCTGTGCTCCAATAAGTGGAAAAATCCAGCCAATTACTACAATAGCAGAGCCCAGAGGCTGCAGTTTCAGTACTACTAGTACTTCTTTTCATATCCATGGCACCAAGAGAAACTGAAATTGAAGTAAATATTAATATTACTGCAAATTGCTGCGGGGAGAATTCGAGTAACGGAGATAAGAGTAATTGCAGATCTTTCAGAAAGAAGTGCAGTCATCTGGCAAAGAAGCAGAAAGCTAAGTTTTATATTCTAAGGAGATGCATAGCTATGCTTGTGTGTTGGCATGAACGGAATGATCATTGAATTTCGAAGAAGAAATGAAAGCTTTTGTAGAGAAAATGTACTTTAAGATTATTAATTTAGATAAAATTCTCAGAAAGTTTTAACTCATTTTAATTTTCAGAATGTTCTGTTTCTGTGCGCTTCTTCTCCCTTTTTTCCCTTTTTTTTTTCTTTTTTATTTCCTACTCGGTGTCCGGTACCTACATTGTGCCCGACTAAATTCGGATTCGCACCGGAAAGTCCCATATTGGAGGTAAAGCGCTTCCTAACAAAGGCGACTCCATAACCAGGAGCTCGAACTCGAAACCTCTGATTAAGAATGAATGAATACTTATCGCTCTACCACAATCCTTATTGGTCTTTTTTTCCCTCTCTTCTCTAGGTATCTTGGGGATTTGTATCATATTGCTCCACACTTTTTCCAGTGTGTTTCCGTTTTATTTTGTTTGTCCTAATTTGATTTGACGAAAAGGTTAATAAATAAATGTTTTTCTTAAATGTATGGTCTTAAATGTTTTATAATATTTGTGTGATTATAAAATTAAAATATTATCTAATAATTTCAAACATATAATAATATTGATGTGGCTATAATATTTTTATTAAAAACCATTAAAATATATCTTTCTTTTTTGAATGGACCGATAAGAAAACAGTTTCGAATAAAGATGATATTATTTTTCAGGTTTCACGTGTTATATATCTATTGTGCATGCGGAAAGGATGAATGATGAATCCAATTGAACACATCCGCCCCTACTATATTTCGAAGTCAGAAATTTCTTTAAGAGTGTTCAAATTTGAATTAAGTGAAAAAACATTCTCAATGAAGGTTGTCCAATATATATTATATATCTTTAAAACATAATATTTTACTTATATATACACTGTAATTTTTCGGCAAAAGGTGGTCAATTGACCACCGGGAATGTAGCTTCGCCCATGACTATATCGTAATTTCTGAAACATGTAATGAAAACCTTCTCATATTTTTCTCTTAATTTCTTAATAAAGGTGCGAGTGAGCGGAAACTTATAGCCTGTTTGGCCAAGTTTTATTTTAGGCAAAAATGCTTTTTTTGCCAATATTATTTTTGGCCAAAAATTAAGGTATTTGGCCAAGTTTTTGGAAGGAAAAAAAGGTATTTTTGAGGAGAAACAGAAGAGTTTTGGAGAAGCAGAGAAAAAAAATAGTCTCTCTCCAGAAGCACCTTTCTGATAAGCACTTTTGAAAAAAATATATTTAGAAACAGTTTTCAAAAGTTTGGTCAAACATTAATTACTGCTTAAAAGTATTTTTCTAATTAATTAGTCAAATACAAACTACTTCTTCCCAAAAGTAATTTTTTAAAAGTACTTTTAAGAAAAACACTTTTCAAAATAAGTTAATTTTAGCAACTTGGTCAAATAAATTATTAGCCAAAGTGTACATTTAATTTAAAATAAACTACCAAATATAACTAGCTTTGAATTGATAAAGCATTTTATATCTGGAAATGAGGAAATCTGAAGTTCCATCACCTTTTTTTATTTTGTCGAATTAGACTTTACACTTAAGCTTTCTCTTTTTTTTTTCGGTTTGTTTCTTTAGTTTCTCGTGCCTAACAAATTAAATTGTATTAGAAGTTAATGCATCCGGTCCAAAATGTTGCTCATTTTTATCAAACTGAATATTTCTCAAATATTGACGTTTTGGAAAAATAAGAGGGTGTTTGGCTAAGCTTATAAGCTGGTCAATTTGGTTTATAAGTACGTTTTGGCTTATTTATGCGTTTGGCAAAATTCAAAGTGCTTATAAGTTAAGTGCTTATAGCCAAAATAAGCCAAAAGCCATAAGTTGGTTTCCCCAAACTTATCAAATTTTAACTTATAAGCACTTTAAGTTTGACCAAACTATTTACTATTCTATCCCTAAAATACTTCTTTTTAAAACAAAACTATTCGTATACCCAGTTTTTCAGCTGCTTATTATTAATTTCAACATTTTTATCGAAATATGTAACTACTTATTTTTTTAAATTAGCTTCAATACTTAAAAATATTTTTCAGTACATAATGTTTATCAACTACTCTAAATCAGCTAAGTCAAACGAGCAACGAGCTCTAAGAAGTCCCTTATTACTTTTCTCTCAAATTTACCATTATTGTTATAAAGTATTAAATAAATGAGACTCTTAAGAGAAAAATATAATTTAGATCTATTCATATAATAGTGACAATTAAATGACCTTTTTAAAGTGTGTATAAAAAATCTTTAAAACCTGCCCCCAAAACACCAGCTGTAAATGTTTAGGCTATTCAGACAATAAAATGGAGTCTTTTCGAGAGTTGCTAACACAACAATAGACAGGCCCAAGGTATCATTTTCATATTTTTCTTTGTTTTGTCGCACAATCTCTCCTCTCATATTGACTCACTTCTTCTTTTGTTCTTCTTTTTTTTTTCTTTAGTAATTGTAATAAAATTATCAAACAAAAAATATTACTCCCTTTGGCTCATTTTATGACAAATGGTTCGGTGTGAATTTGGGTCAGCCGCACCTAATTTCAATGTGAATTCGAATATAGATCTTTATGTTCTTGAAATATAATTTATATATTTAAAAACAATATGAAAAGTATTGTAAGTCATAAAGTTACTAATTTAAATAATATTTAAAAAATATGGGAAATTACAACAGAAGAAGCCGTTCCCCCATAATACATAAAATCGGACATTGGAAGTATTAATCTTATGAAAATCACCAAGAAAAAATGTCCATAGTTTGTCCTATTTTTTTCTCTGTTTTATATGTGGCTGCTAAAAAATAACTTAAAAGGGGAAGTAATATCGAAATTTTAAAAAAAAAAAAAAAGGGGAGAAAGAAGACGAAAGAATCGATTTTGCAAGTTTCAATGGAGAACGAGCGAAAGTGACTATTGGGAGAATTTCTTTTCTAACCAAATTATTGAACCCTATTTTCATATGTTCACTCAACAAGTCTCAATGTAATGAAGAAAATTTTAAAACAAAATGAAAAGTCCAATAGACATCCAAGGATGGATCTAAAATTTTATGAATACGAGTGCACTATTATAAATAGGAATATCTTAGATTTAAATTTGATATAGTCAATCTCTAACGTTTTACTATTGAACTCATTACGCATTTGAAATAGTTAGCCAAATACAGCTCATGCCCAATCAGCTAAAGGAAAGCAGAAGGCCCTTTTACATGTTAGTTTTCATTTTCATGTATTTTCATTTTTAAATTTTACATGTTATTTTTTGTCTCTTAATACTTGTAAATATAAATAGAGACTTATCAATAATAGTTTCAGTTTTGGTCAATTAAGATTTGACCGACTCATTTCAGTCATCTTCTTCTCTCAACCCTTTTAGGGTTTTCTTCTATTACTTTCCACCACAATCACCGATCTTCGAGTTTAACGTGGTATCAGAGCGGGAATATAGATTCCTCTCGTCACAACCTTTCTTCCGATGGTAGCGTTGTTTGAAATCGTCAAGGTTTGTATCAGATTGTCGATTTTCAGAACGCGTTCGTGAAATTTGGGGTTTTCAATCTTCACATATTTTCGACTTCTATTGTGAGAATCGCTGATAATCTTCAAGCTACACGATAGTTGTTGCTGGATTTCTCTACATAGGGTTCACGGCTAAACAAGACCTCACTTCTTCGGGTTTTTAGAAGAAGAACGGTATCACTATCACTCCTGATCACAAATTTTGTTAATTTTGATGTTAGTGTTCATTGCATGGACATGATTTGAGTTTATCTCTGATTACTTCAACATGCTACTGTAATTTTTTTAGATTAGACTTAATTTCTGCTGAAAATAGGTACTGTAGTAGATGATATTAATTCTTCTTCAACTTTCAACGGTTTTGTTCCGTTTTCCTTGGATCCTTCACATCCATTATATATTTATCCCTCGGATAATCCTTGAAGTCAACTGGTATCCGCTCCATTCAGTGTTTGTGGGTTTGTGTTATGGCATAACACTATGCTCACTTCCCTTTTTTGCAAAGAACAAACTCAGCCTATTAGATGGC